>JAACJT020000021.1:3294660-3311016 GCA_009936485.2 Gymnarchus niloticus | reverse complement strand
GGGGGTTTGAGGCTGGGGTGGGGGTGGTGTGCGTGGGGGTGGGGGGGGCGGTGGGGGGGGTTGGCCGGGGTGTGGTGGGGGGGGGTGGGGGGGGGGGGGGTGGGGGGGGTGTTGGCTGTGAGCCGATAATGAAGATGGGAATAATTAGGTCTGAGTCACCCCCCTCTCCAGACCACGTGGTGGCACCCCTGCTGTCCTCTTATCTCTTTACTACACTCCCCCACCTTCTGACAGATGCCACCTTGTGTGAGTGTGTGCGCCCCCTTGTGAGGATAAATTTTTAGGAAATGGTGGCACTGCAGTGGTAGCTCCTAAAAAGACTGTTTCAGGACAAGATAGAAGCTGTTTCTTTGTTTCTACTGCTGTATTTGCTTTTTTAAAGAGCTGAAATGCACTGAGATCCTTTTCCTGAAATCTGGTTTCCTTGAGTTTTTGAGCTGAGAATATGTATGTGTGTGTATGAAGGAATATTCCTGGGTACCAACGATAAAATTTGTTAGAATGGTAGGAATGGGTTAACTGCATTTGAAGTGACTGACAGTGAAGTGAAATCATGCAGACTTTCTGCTGAATGTCTTGCCTCTTGTGTCCTCATTTTGTATTATCTAGAAGAGGTCTGTCTGTTGACGACTTCCTCTCTGTATCTCCTGCAGCCTGGCCATCCACCCTGACAAAATTACCATAGCGACAGGACAAGTGGCAGGCACCTCTACTGATGGAAAAGTAAGTGACACGTTGTACATGACTGTCTCACCCAGTCTTGCTGACCCTTCTAACGATGACACCATGTGGTTAAACACTTCCGGAGCCTTGGGACCCAAGTGTTGTCTAGACGATGACCTCAATAACGTTTGCACCACGAAGCTTTAGGTTTATAACAAAAGCCATTTCTAGCAAGACCTTGGGTGTACTTTGCATTGCCTCAGTTGTGCCCATCCCTGTAATGCATACCCAGTGGGACACCATGGAAGCAGCCAATGACGATAAGGCGTGCTTACAACTGTCATGTTGGTGCCACTAATCTGATTCCAGACCATTTTCACTATCCTGCTGGAGCGTGGGGCATGTGTGCTAATATGAGCTAAATGAATCAACAAGCAACTCGCCTTTTCCCAGCATCTCCCGGGGTAAATGTGGCTTCTCCTGGACTCCTAGGCTTAACTTTATAAAGGATTTAAATGGAACATCTTGAGCTGCAAACATGCACATGGAGCACAAAGACTACATTATTCCATTAAAAAAAGGCTGTAGCAGAAATCAGAGTTTAAACAAAGCACGAGATTTGGAACTGGAAGCAAAACCGTACTGATGTTCCCCCAATTGGAGATGTTAGTAAAATGTTTGAAACAGGCCACCCCGTTAGGTGTGGATGCTTTTCTCTTTTTTGATTTGATATTAAGGATGTGTGCATTCACCTGGAAATGGTAGAACAAGCACAGGAGAGCTCAAAAATCCATCTGACTTGCAGGGATCTTTTCTGGGGGAAGAAAGGAAAAAATATTGAAACCCTCAAAGAGTCATGTACAATTTATGGATTTTATATATGCATTTTTCATATGGAAAAACACTGACATGTAACGTGTGTTTGTGCCTAACCCTTTATGGCATATATTTAACTGTCCATAACCTTACAACATACAGACACCATCTAATGTATCATTGCCACTGTTCTTACCTTCTGAGGTTTGTAGAAATCCTGTGAAGTGATAGAAGCGTAAAATTGAAAGGCATGTAAAACTGGAGCTGAAACAATCTGTCTGTGATTCTGTAATATGAATGTGCAGAGTGAAATCCTGTTTGTGATTTGAGTATACAGAGTTGTCAGATGTCACCCAAGGTGACCGGAATGGTGACAGGCTAACGCTTTGTGCTTTTTTCCCCATAGCAGCTGCCCCCCCACGTGAGGGTGTGGGATTCCGTGAGCCTCAACACGCTGCACATCCTGGGGGTTGGCTTCTTCGACCGTGCCTTGGCCTGCCTTTCCTTCTCCAAGTCGGTGAGCCACAGAAATCTGACCTCCGGCACCAAGAAACAGACCAGTGTGAGATCTGATGGAGGAGCATGGTGGCCCATTCGCTAGCACCTCTAGGAGTTGGGGTTCAAACCCCACCCTTACACTGTGTGTGTGGTTGGGGTTTGCATGTTTGCTCCATGCTTTGTGGGCTTCCTTCTACATTCTAAAAACAGGGATCTAGTGTCCATAATATTTCAGTTTTTTTGTATATGGGCCCTTCATGGGCTGGCATCCTGTCCAGAATGTTACCCTACTGTTTGTGAGACTGCAGTAGATTCTAGGCTTAGTATGTCACTGTACTGGATAAATGATACAGTACTTCAACGTATCTAAACTTCATTTCTTGCTTGAAGATCACAGAGGTTTTTTCTGAAGAATCACTTCATTGTTAGTCCCCCAAAAGGCTCAAGGTTATGTTTCATTGGTATGAACGAGAGTATTTCTCAGGCATCACAGCATACCCACAGTGTCCAAAATGCATTGCAACTGTGCAAATGGGCATTCTCATTGTAAGGCAGTTTGGCCTGGTAAAATATTCAGCTTTACAAAAAATGAGTAAAATTGCATTTTGTCTTATTTAAAAGTATCTGCTGAAAAACAAAATAACACCTCACATTCTAGATGCTGTTACGCCGTGTATATTCAGAGCAAACCCCAAAAACGTCACAGAAAACATCATGCTCCAGGACTTCATAATTGAAAATGACCGACAGCGTGGGGGTCTTTAAACGTATTGAATCTAACCCTCCTCCTCCGTCACTGTAGAATGGGGGTGGAACGCTCTGCGTGGTCGATGACTCCAACGACCATGTTCTGTCGGTGTGGGACTGGCAGAGAGAAGAGAAGCTAGCTGACGTCAAGGTGCCCGTCTCAGTTCACCTAAAACTGTCACGCATTAGTATGTTGGTATCAGTTCTGAATACTTCTTGTGTTGCGGTAGCTTGTCATAGCAGCTTTGTATGTACGGTGCTCCTGTCCACGTATGTCACTCAGACTGCGAAAGTAGTCCAAAAGATGTGGTGAGAATTGAACTGTAGAGATGAAAATCAAGCAGCAACATTTTCACTGGCGACAGTCGCTGTTACACGTGTCCCTCAGGAAAACGCTGTTTACGATAGAATAAATCAACAGCAAAGGACGCGTGCAAGAGAAGAGCATTAGAGTCAATGTTTTTGGTGCAGCTCTCTGAATCCACTTCTGTTGAATTGTGTTAGTCTTAAAATGAATTTTTCCATTCTTTTTTGAGCTGTTTAGAAACGGCCTTGTGTTACTTGTTGACTTGTTGTCTATCCAAAGAAGGTACTCTCAGAAACAGTCGGAACTGCCACAGGAGGTTGCCTTAATGGTCAGTGGCCACACCCCTTTCTATGAGTGATGTGACGCTCTGCCTGTCCCAATCTTGCATATGCCTCGCAGTGCTCCAATGAGGCTGTGTTCGGGGCTGACTTCCACCCCACTGACACAAACAGCATCGTGACCTGGGGGAAGTCCCACCTCTACTTCTGGACCCTAGAAGGGGGCTCTCTTGTGAAGAAGCAGGGCCTATTTGAGGTACAGTATGACAGGCGCACAGGAGGTCAGCTGATAAGACCACATGACCCAGTCCTACAGATGTCTCATGACGCTGTCAGAAGATATACAAAAAGATAAACAGCTGAAGTTTAAGAAGGAATGTACCTTAGTCATTCATATAGCTATGTGAAATCTTTATGGTAGGGAGTAGGCATGAAACCGTAATCCAGAATTTACCTAAGTACCGCACATTTAATAATAACTCTTTAAAGGACGTAGCCCTTCCACATAGCAGGGGCATTTCATTTCTAATTGGTGCCTGTTATACATCCACCGCACATTTTGTGTTTTGACAGACAATATTGTCCAACAATTAATTAACTCTCCAGACCAGAGTTCTACCGTGCTGTCATTTTACTTACAGTTTCCTATGACAGCAGCTTCCTAGCTGTGATGGCACCATCAGTTGGACCTTATTTTCCCATCTTCAATGCCTCGTGAATACGGCTGGGTCAGCTAAAGACATGTTAAATGGGAACTGTGCCGAATATGACAGAACATGTGAATTCTGAGGAGATTGAGAGTTTGTGAAAGTTTAAACATCCCCGAAAGGGCATTTTTATGAACGTTAAATGGTAAAACTTGATTGCAGAGAGGTGTCTGTTGCTCTGACGGTGTGTCTGTATGCCTTTAATGCTGTTTTTATTTACGTTGTTCCAACGTGACACCAGGACAGCCAGAGTAAAAGGAGTGATGTTTATGTTTTTTGCAGAAACAAGAGAAGCCCAAGTTTGTGTTGTGTGTGACTTTTTCAGAAAATGGTGACACTCTAACAGGAGACTCCAGTGGAAATATTCTGGTCTGGGGCAAAGGTAAAAAAGGCTTATATGACAAAAAGTACATGCTTTCCCTTTCCAAGCAATTAGAACAAAGGACATTGAGGAATTTGTATTTTTAACCACGAAGACTTAATATCCAGTGAATTTTTAAATCTGTGGTTCTAAAGAAAGCATTCAAAATACTCAATGGCAGTTTGAGTATTCTAACCATATATACAGCTTTTTGGACCTCCTAGGCCTCAAGATTATCTTATGAAATCTGAGTGGACCTTTGCTGTAGCAGTTATGAAAGCCGAGTTTTCCAGTGAAACATATATCTGAGATGTGGTCCATCTCATTGAAGGATGCTGTAAATGGACGTTCTTACATCGGCATTTACTTATTGCAGTAAATCCACACTAATTCCACACTAGGGATTCCAGGGATCAATATGTCATAAACATACGTTCTGGGATGTCCATCTGCTGCCCCCCTGTCTTTCAGGTTCTAACCGCATCAGCTACGCGATCCAGGGCGCTCATGAAGGCGGAATCTTTGCCCTCTGCATGCTCCGCAATGGCACACTGGTGTCCGGAGGGGGGAAGGATCGGAGGCTCATGTCCTGGGATGGAAACTACCAGAAAGTCCAGGCAGTGGAGGTGAGACAAGGTTGTCAGCTCCAACAACACGTATAGTTCGGGCAAATGGTAAGGGGGTGTTTCTCTAATAAGTGCGTGGACAATATTCCCTTCATGTTATACCACAGAAGAAAATCAAAAACTAAAATTAATATAAAAGATTTGGCTGAGGGGTGGTGCAGTTGGGAGCTTAGTAGACCCACACCTACGGAGTTTCTGGTCCGATTCTGTTTCCTTTGTGGGTGGAGCTTGCATGGTCTTCCTGTTATTATGTGGGCTTCCTTCTGCAACTAGCTAAATTGGTGCCCTGGACTGGCACCCCATCTGGGGTGTCTCCTGCCGTCTGCTTCCTGGGATAGACTCTGGTTGGTCATAAACCTCGAATGGATAATTGGTTATGTAAGATGGATGGGTGAATCATGTTATGTTTTCTACATGTTAAAAAGGCCTTAATACCCACAAGGAGTTGGTTTGTCTTTATTTACATTACCGGCTGTCTCTGTTTAATCCCATTCTTCCTCTCTCATAAGTGTAACAAATGCCATGAGTTGGCTTTCATTAAACAAGAGGCATCTGCTGAGGAGATAAAGTACAGATGCTGAGTATGAGCTTCCAGTGCATTGCGAGCAGCCAGAATGTAATTTCACACAATATCCCATAACATGAGGGGAAAAAAATGCAAATCAAACAGCTCCTCAAAACACTGAGCTCCTACGATCTTTGTGTCAAATGTTTTCGCTGATGCCGTTAAATCTTCCGCTGAGGAAGATTTGTGACTATGAGCTGTTTGTGCTGGAATAAGTTCATTATTCTAACGAGCTTTGAGCTGGCGGTTAATTAACAAGCTGGCTGTTGCTGCCACCTAATTGCTTGCATTCCACGGTATTTAATAATGCCCATCGTGTGTATGCATGGGGGTCTTCTATCAAAGGGGATTATGACATTAGCTTGTTCGCTGAAATTTAAATTAGACCACCAAGGAACAGGTCCCGTCCATTTACATGACTGATGGCAGGCAGAGGAATCGGTGTGTGCACACAGTTTGATATTAACCAAGCGCTTTGTTAAAATGTTGCCCTCAGATTCCAGAGCCATTCGGACCGGTGCGCACGGTGGCAGAGGGCAAAGGGGACAGCGTGCTCATCGGAACCACCCGAAACTACGTCCTGCAAGGCACGTTGTTGGGTGATTTCATGCCCATCACCCAGGTATGTGAGAGACGTGGAGTTCGACGCTTTGCGTGAGGTTGAAGATGAAGTTCTAAAATGAAATCTGACACCCAGCCACATGCCTGTATTAGCATCTTTTTATTGTGAAAATCTGTTGTCCCCCATGTCTTTCAATTTCAGGTACAGGGTCTAGGGGACGTTGATTGGTAACTGAGTTTGCACTGTTTAACAGAAGTGTCTTGAATGTCCAATTCTGCTGATAACGATTTCCACAAAAAAACTGCATTAAAAGGTAGAAAATATATCAGCCAGTCTAGACAAATATCTTTGGATCCATCCCATCCACATAGTTCTCCAGCTTTGTGCATCCTTACACAGGTCTCTGTGTATAAGAAGTCATGAATGGATGGATGGAATGAATCTTTGTGGCTTGTTCTTTTAAAGCTAGATACAAACATTGGAGAATGTCCATTTCATTTCAAGAATCATCAGGTCTTGACTTAATCATTTTAAGTTCAATAGAGTATGGATATGGCTAAATATTGTTTGATGAGTACTAGCAGAGTGAGTAACACATCATAGGCATAGGTGTTTGTAATTTTACTGTTCCTTAAAAATATAAAAGCTATTTTACAGTTATTTTGCATGTAAATTGATGGCAAATGTGTTTCACAGCAGGGTATAATACAGACAAAAGCACGTCTGTTCAACAGTATGTCGCTGTATAGAGATTTTAATAGCTGATAGATAGGATACATGGTGGTAGGGTAGATGGTCATCTAGACCTGGTCCAGATGTTGTGGTACTTGTTTTGCAGGGCCATACGGACGAGCTTTGGGGCTTGGCTGTCCATCCCTCAGAACCCCAGTTCCTCACCTGTGGCCATGACAAGCATGTGTGCCTCTGGGACTCCTCCACCCACCAGCCAGTGTGGACCAAGAATATGGAGGTACAGGGCACCCCCTGGGGGCCATGCTGGTCACTTGCATTCTGTAATGCTAACAATCTAAGGTTCACTACAGCTTTATAGCTTCATGAGTAATAATGGCTTCTATACCACCATTTGTAGGCATTAAAGCAAAACAAATGATGATATGGACAGACATTAAGGATAGACTGCTAATGAAAGCAAGGCTTTACAAAGCGTGTCCCATCCCATAGGGGGTGCTAAAAGTGCTCTTTGTTCCCTCATTCGACTAGGATGCAGCCCAATCGGCTGGGTTCCACCCCTCTGGAGAGGTGGTTGCCATAGGAACACAGACTGGCAGGTGAGCAAGATTTTGTCACGTGCTGTCAGACCTCTCACCTTTTACCAAACCCCCATCCTGTATAATCAGCTGGCTAATATAATTACAGTTTGAACAGGGCTAATTTTATTTTTAAAATGTGTTTCTTGCCCTATTTTTGTCTTCTAACCACTTATCCCATACAGAGTAACAGGGCCTTCTGCAGTATACCATATCGTAAGGAGTACTTGCTCCCTATGGTGGTGCACTAATGAATTTAATAATTAACAGCACCCTGACATTTGCGGTGAAAGACTGTATCCCTTTGCCATGTATTATTGATGAGTTATTGGTGAAGGCTCTTTATCCTTCACAGATGGCTAGTCCTGGACACCGAGACGAAGGACCTGGTCACTGTCCACACAGACGGAAACGAACAGCTGTCTGTCATGCGCTATAGTCCTGGTCAGTAGTGTGAGATGGTTGCCTGATTCCAGTGACATTACTCTGCTGATTCAGTGAGATGTTCATTACATTCCTGCATTCTCAGTGGGTAACTGGTGTTCTCTGAGTGACAGCTTAAGCTATGAGCCCAAAGTTCTTTGGAAACTGGGAAGCTGAGTGCCTGTTGCTTTATTGGAACTTAACCAGACTAGCTGTTTTCGACATGTGTCAGATCAAACGGCACTACCAGGGTGACCACTTCCCAACCGGAAACTGCATGGATTGTATACTGCAATTTCAGCAGGTAGTCAGCTGAAGACAGTGTCTCCTCTTCTTAGATGGCAATTTCCTTGCTATTGGGTCTCACGACAACTACATCTATATCTACGCCGTGACTGAAAACAGAAGGAAGTACAGCCGGGTGGGGAAGTGCTCAGTAAGTTCCGTCGAAGAGCTACACCCCTCTGAACCAGCCACTATTCCAAACCCCACCTTGGGGTCCGAGGATGTGGGTGCGAGCTCAGAATTACACGGAGGCTTTGTCAGGTTACCATTTAGATTTTCATTCAGATTTTTTTAGTTGGTTAATTTTCAGAAGTCAAAGTCTAATGTATGCAATGTGTCACACTTCGTAATGTAAACTGGTAAAATGGGACCCCCAGAGGTTTTCTTCTTGCCGTGGAGTTCTCGGTTCCTCCTCTTCATCTTACAGCTTTTTCCATGTTCTCTCTCTTCCTGTATAACCATGACAATAACAGTGTACCTCCACAAACTCCTAAGTGCTTAGGGTCAGCCGTGCTCTGACACCCTCTTTATATAAAGGAACTGTGGATGAACCTTTAACTTACGGAGGGCTGTCTTTAACGGCGAGACCACTTCAGGTGTTACCACTGAGCTGTGTGTCTCCAGGGTCACTCAAGCTTCATTACCCACCTGGACTGGTCAGTGGACTCACAATATCTGATGTCCAACTCAGGGGACTACGAAATACTTTACTGTAAGTATGTCCGCACGGTGTATCTACACCTTTCTAATGTTATTATGTTATTATTACGTGTTTTGCTATGAGGCAGGCGAGGGGAAAGTCAGGGAAGATTGTCCCGTGGAGGCTGGGCCCTATTTGGGTGGTTCCCAGTGAAAAAATGTGGACGATATTGTAGCGTAATAAAGGAACTCCCAGAGCTGAGGAATCACACTGCCAGCTGAAGTGAGGTGAAATGACACAGGATGAACAGTAGAGGGCGATATTAGCGAGTTTGGGAAACTACTTCAGCCATGTACTGTATTTTTGTAATGACATTTGAAGCATTCAACAAGGCAACAATCTAGTTTTTTAATGATAAATCAGATCACTTTAAATTATGGAGAGTTAGACAAAATGATGCAGATGGCGAATATATTCTGATAAGAGCTTTATGTAGAAAATGAGTGGCATCTGCAGGTGAGAGCACTACATGTAAGTGCTTGAAGTTTCACTGGTCTCCTTACAGTTGTTTTGTGACTGATTCCTTACAAAATATCTGTGTGATTATGACACCAATAGTCAGCAGTTATTTATCCAATCAGAGTGATGGTGCAGACCTCTGGGAAGGATGAGGATTTTCTGGGAATCTGCATGGGACTCCATCCCATAACTGCAGACTCTCTCTCTCTCTCTCACACACACACACACACACACACACACACACACACACACACACAGACACGCACGTGTAATCACATGCACCTAAACACACTGCTCTCTTTCTGTTTCCATTGGCTGCCATTTTGTTTATCACCACATTCAAGCAAATCTCAAAAGCAGTTGAAAGTTTTTTTTTTTTTGTGGTTAAAAACATCAAGTTTTAAGAATAAAGGTTCTTTGTTTTGTTTTATAAGGACATTCCTACAGTGTTTATTCAGGAGGTACTATTTTTGCTGTGGCATTTCCTCAAACTTCACACGTGGACCCTGCTATGTGGGACTAACGCGAGGATGAAGAAGATTTCCTCAAACTTCAAAGTTATATCCTGGATACACACATTTTGGACCTGTTACATGAGCCAATCCCAAGTGAGCTAAAATTCAGGAAGGTTTATGCCTCAGTTGTAGAATTTGGAGGCCAGCGAGCAAGTCAAGGCTAAGGACAACAAAGTCTAATGTAACCTCCATCCACCTTCAACGATATTTCTTGTGCAGGGACGCTGTGGGGGTATTGCAGCTCTTTAAAAACATAAATTACCAGTTATTTTTAAAGGGTTGTTTTTAAATACCATTTTAAAGCTTTTTAAGCATATCATTTAATGTTCACAGTGTAGGTTCATGCCTACTTCTATTTTAGCTTAAATTCCGTGCGTTGCGGAGATAAAGAGAACAGAAAAATAAGTTATACAGCCAGTGCCAGAAATGAGTTGGGAGCATAGGGTAGTGGTAATTGGTGCAATTATAGAGTTTTTCAAAACACTGTAATGTTCCCAGTGTGGGATAATGCAAGTAACTGAATTGGTCATTATTTGTGTTTAGATGTAAGTTAGCCTTATCCAAAGCGACTCATTCTGTAGTTATTTGGCAAACCTAAGACTGGTGATGTTTTCTTTTAGGTGCATTCATACATGTAGCATTCATAATTATACGAAAAACCATTTGAGTATATCATATGATCAGCTGGGTGCCTCACACCTCCAGGGTTGGAGGTTTGAAAATCCATCTCTGTTCTTGGTGTGTGTCTTTGGCTTGTTCTCCTCGTTTCTTCCGGCTTTCCTCCGGGTACTGTGATCTCCCCCTACAGGTTAAAAACATGCAGTTAGACTAAGTGATGTCTCTAAATTGCCCATTGTGTGTGTGCATACCCGTGAAGGACTGGCATCCCTTCCAGGGTGTAACCTCGGTGTTGAGCCCTGTGCTGCCTGGGATAGGCTCCAGCCCCCTCGTGACCCTGGGCAGGACAAGCAGTTAGAAGATGGATATAATCAGCTCTCTGCTTGGTTTAAGCTTTACTGTTAATTGAAGCAAATTTTGGTACTTTATGGTTTTTATGTCCTTTTTTGTTTATTCAGTCTATACTATTTGAATGTCTGAAAAACATAGCCCCACCCCCATCAGTGCAACTTTTAACTGATATTTTTCAGAAAAACACAGCTGAGTAGGAAGAGACTTATTGTGATGGTTCTCTGAGATGTGCTGTCATGACAACTGATTGGCCGGTCCTTCTCCACCAGGGATTCCATCTGTTTGCAAGCAGGTAGTCAGCGTGGAGACCACCCGTGACATCTTGTGGGACACTTCCACCTGCACGTTGGGCTTCCACGTCTTTGGTGAGCTTCAGCGCTTGGATACAACCTTGGCCCAGATGACTGAGGTCACTTGTGTGGTTTGTCATACATATCAGCAGGTTCTTCATTTTCCAAGTGATTTACTCAATAAAATCAAACAGTGCTTTGACTTTATAGTGAGCCTGTGCAGGGTAGAGCCAGTTTCTTTATATCAAGGTGTGGCAAATAAATTTGAGCACAGCCATTCAGAGTTTGACTTAAATATACCTTACATTTACACAGGACTGTGGCCAGAGGGCTCTGATGGAACAGACATCAATGCCGTCTGCAGATCCAATGAGAAGAAGTTGCTTGTCACAGGAGATGACTTTGGAAAAGTGCATCTGTTCTCGTATCCGTGTTCTCAGTTCCGGGTAAGTCGCTAGGCCGGACGTGTAGAGGAGGAGACATCACATGGCAGGCTCTAACTTTCTCTGTGCATCACCAGGCCCCGAGTCATGTCTATGGAGGACACAGCAGTCATGTGACAAATGTCAACTTCCTGTTTGATGACAGCTATCTAATCTCCACCGGAGGAAAGGATATGAGCATCATGCAGTGGCGGGTGGTATAACAAGATGACCGGAGCAAAGGGGGAACGTGTCTGCTTGGGACCGAGAGGGGGCGGGGCTATCCCCGAGATCCAAAGATGAGAGGGAAGAAATTGCAGCGTATGGATCTGACGGCATCAGTTGGCAGTTGTGTTTTCTAGTATTGTATTTTGTTATATTTTATTTGTATTTCACTGCTCAGGAAGACTAAGGAAAAGTGATATTTGAAATCACCACAGCTTTTTATGCTTCACGAAAGTGACACCATCTGGCCTCTGAATTCTTTTTCACTTTGGAGACAAAAGAAAACCTTTTTACAGACTAATTTGCATGGGTTTTAACCACCAATAATTCATGAAAAAGTTATGTACTTATGTTAGTAGAGTTCTAAGTCACAGGCTGTCTGTTGTGGATTCTGCTGTCACGATAATGCCTTTCAGAGACTGTAAATTCTTATTACATTCTCTGCGCTATAAACAATTCAGAGGTTAAAATCGTTTCTCCTGCTTATTTGTGGCTTCAGCTGCAATTCTACCGCCACCCTCTGACCAACAGAGGAACTGCACTGCTCTGCCTCAACCGAGTCAACTGTGCTGCTTCGTAGTTTATTACCCCTTCTCCCTCTTAAACAGATCCCCATGCCCAACATACTTTTAATACTAATCTCTTGCATAAACGTGATAAATTTTAAACTTGGAGCCACTGCATGTAATGCAATGCTGACCTGCTGCCTTTCTGCGGTATTTTGGGTGTGCTATTTATTGGACACATTTAAACCTAACTACCAGTTGCACTTATTCATATCTGAAAGACGATTTTTTTTTTTAAGTTTGTGTAAATTTTAATGCAGTAATTGCAATGTAAGTTTCTTAAACACTAAATGAGTCTCTGAAAAAATAAGCAGCACCTTATAAAACACGTATCATAACAGTAAATTGCATGCAATTCAAAAGGCTCCCTTGCAGTTTGTGCATTTTCATGCACATGACAAAATCCTGAAAAAGAAGCATTTTCTTGTCTGTCTTTGTTTGTTGGCAACATAGTACCATTAGTTGTGTTAAATATTAAGAACATGGGGCAGGCCCACATGTTTTTATAGGAGCAATCCTTATAACGGCTATATTGTCTTGTTTTGGTCACAGTAATGTTATCTGGCTTTTTTATTAACCAGCCTCACCAACGATTAAACATGTCAAACAAACATAACCATCCATTAAGAAAATAGTACTCCTACGTAGGCCACAGCTACTTTTGCTCAGACAGTTAAAAAAAGCTTTATACATTTTAATTTTTTTTTTTTTAACAGGAAACTAGCAGAATAAGTGCATGTTTCCGACTCAAATGTTGTTGTTTTGCAACTGCAACCACAATAACACTACTTAATGAGATATTTTTGACTTCTGGTCCTGTTGTGTGTATTGCGTGAAGAAGATGATGCAAGCTTTTATTTAAGAAGTGTGAAATGAACTTGCAGTGATGATTCTTAGTGAGCCAGGGTGGGGGGTGGGGAAATGGGCTGTCAAGTGAGAAACTAAGCAGAAAGTTCATGTCTGTCATTGCAACGTGCTGTTAACAGTGGGGAATGTATGTAGTGAAAAGGCTTGGTTAAAATGGTAGTTTTCATTACACAACAACGCTAATATTGTACAATTCATTGGTGTTTAGGAGTAAATATGTAATAAATTCACTGAAACCATGTATGTTTTTACGTGCAGCGTTAGTTTTTTTTTTACATTTACTCTGTGATTATTGACATGTTGATCTGGGACTGTAAAATTTAGCTGCGGAATATTAACATTCTGCTCAGTGTGGATTTCAAAGATGTTTGATAAATACAGTACCACAGATATGGTGGGGAAGTCAATGATTTGCCATATGAAACTGACAATGTACAGCAGTAAATGAAGCCTGTGCAATGGGGTGTAATAGAAGAACATCTTGGGTCAAGAATTACAGGCAAACATTTCCTGTTCAATAAATAAATTCAGTTTTTCTTTGTTTTCTTCATGGGAATTTTACAATCAGCTTGGATTATAATTATGCATATATGCATATAAAAGCTAACTGCATGCTCTAAGGTGAATTTTAGTCCCAATTTTCAGGAAAGCTGAAAATATCCCTACCAGCTTTTTCACATGTTGGGCTAACTGAAGCAATGTTTGGCAATTATTTTGGTTCCTTTCTAATTTTCCCCTCAAACCTATGCTCCCGTGTAAACTCTGAAGAAACCTGATTACAGATACTGTATAGTCCATCTTCTAATGCAAGACTGTTCACAAATACATTGCTAAAGAATTATCTGCTATAAAAAAAGAAGTAAAATGTTAAAGCTATTCAGGCTGGCTATGGAGTTCAAGCAGAGGCAGTCTGTGCAGCTTTTAAACGCACAACACATTCCCCAGATGATGCATTTGTTGTGTAAGTCCACAGAGGGTTTCTGAGCTTCCAGGAACCCCAGAGCTGTTTTCCAGAGATGGCCTGATGCAGGACTGGAAGTCTCCAGATGAAGCCTTCAGAAGAGAGTTCCAGGTGTGTCATCTCTGAGATTCTGTTCTTCCCCTTATTCATATAGTTTTTTTCAGCCCACAATGGCAAACATTCTCATGTGTCATAAGTGTTGAACCCCCCCCCCCAACAGACAGCAGCCACAGCAACAACAAAGAGCATGCTATCAGTCTCTATCTCTCTTTGTGCTATCTCCTTTGTACACTGCAATATGTCTACCTGGCCTGACAGTAGGTAACCAGCCATTTCACCCACCCAACAGAACGCAGGCCAAAGGGCACCTCTGAAAATAAAATGAGAAAATCTGGTTTTCAGTCTCTTGATGAAGACACAATTTGTTTCTTCAGGAGGCCCTTAAAGACATCAATGTCACCCTGCCCTGGACTGCCACCAAACCTGGGTTATAATACAGCTACGTAAAGATGGATTTTGTGATTCTGACTCAATAGGACAACTTAGAAAATTTTCTCAATGAAAAAGAGCGGGGGGGGGGGAGGTATCAGCATTCACGGTGTTTAATTCTCAGAAGCGGTGAACACTACTGTCCGTCACCAGTGGGCAGCAGATAGCTGGTCGCTTTGTGCTGAATGTTCATTAGATCTGTACCTCTCTTTGAAACATTGCGGGGAAGAAGAAAAGATGGCAACTCAGGAGCGGCTGTCAACCAAAATGCCCCGCGTTTTCCAAGAGACAACAGTCAGCACCGGGCGAACATGGAATTAAAGAAATTCACCAACAACGATACAAAACAGAGTTTTAAAACGGGCTGAAATGCTTGGACTCATCTCATAGTTTTTCAGCTTCAGCATCAGCAACGGACTAGCAGTACATTGCCTGACAGGCATACTACTTCATCGGCGTGTTATTCATTTAATTATTAATACCACATTATTGACATTAGGGTGATTCAGATCTACTCCTGAAAGTTCGGCAGGAAAGAGAAACTGTTTATCCAGTGATTCTTCATTTCAACATTTCAATTTAAACTGGCAGAATGAGGTAAGCAACAACAAGCGCGCGTTCCTTCTGAATCGAGTCTTTATTAATCGGCGCGCGACGTGGTGTTGCTGCATACGGCAGGCGCGTGCTACTACAATTGTAAGCTGCATTTTATACTTTATTGGAGGTCGTGGAGAATAATATGAAACTATGCTATAGATGTTACTGTTATTGTCGTTTTATAAATTTGAATTCAGATCCGCAGTCTTTTTCCAGCCGCATTCGGAAATTATTTTAGTGGACGTTGCTAGCCGTAATTTCGAAGGTGGGGCGGTGTGTAGCAGTAACAAAAATGGGAGTATGCTGTATTTATTTGCTCCATATATTTGAAAACGTGCAGTTAAAGGGTACGCATTTGAGATAAATAATAACATTTAACAAAGCATGTGGTTATACTATTGCTTAAATTTACTGATTGATAACCGTGCTGTTATTCTGTCACATTATAACGAGGTCTGCGGTGAGATACCTCGTTGTCATGGAAACGAGATACGCATACGTGTGTAAGCCTTTAAGGGTCATAAGGAGTTCGGTTTTCGAAGGATATATAGATTATTTGAAAAATATGCGAAAAAAAAATGTTTTATTGCATTTAGTTTAACAATGTTCCTGAATGGCACAGTATAAAGTTGGCCTTCTTGCACTGAATGAACATGCGAAGATAAACCCATAGGCAATGGAGGACCTTCTTTCTCCCTCATGAGTGTCATGGATCCGTTAAAAACACAGATCCTCCCGCCCTCCCTGCGTACACATCCGTCTGCCCCCTCTCAGCTACTACCCGTCCCCCCACCTAAGTCCTTTCACTGACACACTTAACCCCTAACAGTGCATCCCCCAAAGTGAGGCCACTGTGTAAAAAGGCAACTGAACAGGACACGTGCAAATAGGGAAAATGCAGGTGGTGCCAATAAATGGTAAACTGGACAGGAAAATACAGTTTAAAACCGAACGGGAGAATCCTGTCTCTGTGTGCTGTCACGAGGCTGTTCTTTACAGGACCGTTCTTTCTTACACGTAAACCGAGCAAGAGAATCCTTTACCCGCATGCTATCACGGAGCCGTGCTTACATGTAAACCGAATGGAGAATCTTGTCCCCACGTGCTGTCACAGGGCCGTTCTTTACAGGGCCGTTCTTTCTTACACATAAACCGAGCAGGAGAATCTTGTCCCCACGTGCTGTCACAGG
>JAACJT020000021.1:3275791-3294560 GCA_009936485.2 Gymnarchus niloticus | reverse complement strand
CCGTTCTTTACCAGGCCGTTCTTTCTTACACGTAAACCGAACGAGAGAATCCTGTCTCCACGTGCTGTCACGGGGCCGTGTCACGGGGCTGTTCTTTACAGGACCGTTCTTTCTTACACGTAAACCGAACGAGAGAATCCTGTCCCCACGTGCTGTCACAGGGCCGTTCTTTACCAGGCCGTTCTTTCTTACACGTAAACCGAACGAGAGAATCCTGTCTCCACGTGCTGTCACGGGGCCATGTCACGGGGCCGTTCTTTACCGGGCTGTTCCTTCTTACACGTAAACCGAACGAGAGAATCCTGTCTCCACGTGCTGTCACGGGGCCGTGCTTACACGTAAACCGAACGAGAGAATCCTGTCCCCACGTGCTGTCACAGGGCCGTTCTTTACCAGGCCGTTCTTTCTTACACGTAAACCGAACGAGAGAATCCTGTCTCCACGTGCTGTCACGGGGCCGTGTCACGGGGCCGTTCTTTACAGGGCCGTTCTTTCTTACACATAAACCGAGCAGGAGAATCTTGTCCCCACGTGCTGTCACAGGGCCGTTCTTTACCAGGCCGTTCTTTCTTACACGTAAACCGAACGAGAGAATCCTGTCTCCACGTGCTGTCACGGGGCCATGTCACGGGGCCGTTCTTTACCGGGCTGTTCTTTCTTACACGTAAACTGAGCAAGAGAATCCTATCCGCATGCTATCACGGGGCCGTGCTTACATGTAAACCGAATGGAGAATCTTGTCCCCACGTGCTGTCACAGGGCCATTCTTTACAGGGCCGTTCTTTCTTACACGTAAACCGAAGAGGAGAATCCTGTCTCCGTGTGCTGTCACGAGGCTGTTCTTTACAGGGCCGTTCTTTCTTACACGTAAACCAAACGGGAGAATCCTGTGTCCTTGTGCTGTCACAAGGCCGTTCTTATACACTGGTGCTGATTACACTTTTTATCTTTTATCTTACATTGGAGACTAAACGTAAATTGATATTATTAATATGAAAGACATTAAGCCATACTAAGTTCATCATATGTTATGAACCTCATCTCGAACTGATCTTAGCTCAGTTACTTGTTTTCCACAACAGAACACTGCACCCACTCTAACTTTGAGTTTGACGACATGATGGTGGATATCTTTTCACTTTATTAATATGGTCTCCTTTGGGTGTGAAGTTCGCAACAGAAAAAGCAGACTGCCGCTTCTTTCTGAGGCAGTTGGTGGGTGTGGTTTCTCATGCAGAAAAGTGAGCGATGTACAGCCAGACGTCTCTAGTTTCATCCAAATGCACATAGCATTACAGCAGCTTCCCTGCGATGGGAAGAGGCCGTATATTTAGCTTGTCACCGGAGCTGTCCCTCCAGTTCCTTGCGGAGTTTTTATTCGACAGCTGGCGTGATATTCTGTCGGCTCCCGTCCTCTCGATACTGGACTTTGACCATCCTGGAAGCCTGACAGTCCATCTGCATCCTGATGTTTCGAAGGAGGATATGCCACCCGTGCTGTAGGAGCAAGGCTCTGTCTAATCTTCTTTGGGATTTACAGCATATCAACACCAATATCAATATATGTTAACCTACATTCAGATATCGATTAAAACTTTGTTTTTCTTCAATTGTTTAGTTGAATCTGGGTCTTCATGACCTCAGGGACTCCCTGACAGCACTCCAGGGTGGTCTGTCATTAACTACTATTCAAAGTACCACTGTTGCAGTCCTTAAGACATCAGGGAATGTAGACTCACCTTTTATTAAATTTATCATAAATGCATTACTTAGAACTGGTTTCTTTCCAAAAGGAGAACTGCTACATGAACACTCGTACATTGTTTTGCCCCATTATGCATTATTAAATGACTGTATTACGTTTCTGTTTTCTGATCTTAAGTTGTCTGTCCCAAAGAATAAGTGGAAAATTCTTTTGCAGCTGGTACTGAGCCATTTAGAAGTAAACTAATGCATTTACCAGATGTCAGGAAAAGACATGGATATGAGCTGTATTATATACATAACTATTACTTAAATGTAAAGGGTATTTTTCACACATTGGAAATGGCTAGGTGTCATTTACATTGTGAAGCTAAATCCTAGGTAATTTAAGTGCAATTTTCTTAGAGCTTGAGTCCAGCTGAGTTATCTGTAAAGCTCCAATTTGAGTTTGTAAAGTTTTTTTCTAACAACCAAAGAAATGTTTAACCTATGGATTTATATAGTATGCGAAGTGGCCTATAAAGTTCTATAGAACTGAAGCTGGTAAAATGAGCTTCTTTCTGGACATTAAGTACTTCTATCCAAATCTTTTACATCTCTTTTTCCTTGAGCATGTGACCCCTACTCAGATATGTTCCAAGGTGGGTTGACTTAACAGCCTGGGGATGGATTAATATATTATTGTATTAGCTATGAGAAAAGCATTGCAGTAATGAGTGAGACTCAAGCCAACGCAAAGTAAAATGATTTCCTATGTCGTTTATGATGTGGGACAACCATACATAAAATGTTTTTTTCTTCTGGCACCATACATTAATATATGTGTTGGCTAATGGAAAATGAGGACGGGGTGTCAGTAACTGTATTTATAGGGACTGAACACATATTCTGCAATGTATGATGCAGAATGATGATAAAGTGGACTCAAACCTACTACCCACTGCTAAAATGCCAGCTTCGCCAGTTTGGATATAATCAGTTCATATCCATGGAAATGTAAAGGTTGTTTGTCTGTGTTTGCTAGATTGCAAAGTTTTCCTTAACTGGCCCTTTTTAATACACAATAAGGGAGTCCTTAGAGTCTGCAAGAAATGATGCTTTGTACAGTATCACAGGAAAGTCTGCTATTGTGGGAACTGAGCCTATAAATGCATTCTCATTCAAACGTGTTTTAGCGTGAAAGCCAATTGGTAGTACAGAATCTGCACACACCTTGATTGGGTCTGTCAAGGAAGTCTGTCTGATGTCACACATGGAGCCACCTGATGCTGGTCATCAGTGCCGTCACCCAGCAGACGTGTAATTTCCCCCCATCCCGTGACTGTGAGTGCTTTGTCAGATCTCACTTTGCCATTTAACGTTTTAAGGGGTAATTAGCAACTACCTCTGGATTCCAGAGTCTGTAGCTGCTGGCCTGTGCAATCTGATGAATTTGTCTAGATCCTGCAAAATGTGTTTTTGGACAGCAGTCATTTTTTGAATTTTATCTGGTATATTTAAACTTAATTTTGACAGATGTATGGCATAATATTACAGAGGTTATAGGTCAAGGTCCTGAATTTGAAGAATTTATTAATAAAGGTATAAATAAGAACACTATGAAAATATGTTATTAGCTGCAAGTAATTGATTTAGCGTCTTTTTTTCAAGTTTATTTAAAGCGCAATGTATTTAGTGTCCACTAATTTAGGATCCATTGGTATTGCACTGTTGCCTGTCACCTGCTGAGTTGAGGGTTTGAATCCCACCTCCTCCTCTTTCTGTCCAGAGACAACCTCCAGTTAAAGGGTGAAGCAAACTGCCCACTGAAATTAGCCACCCCTTTTGGGAGCGTATCGATTTTCTGCATTCTCCATCGATTGTTGCGGGCAACCAGATTGCCAGACCACCCAGAAATTGTTTCCCCTGCAATCTAGTCCTACCAAATCATCCTCCATAGGGAAATGGCTAGTGGTACATCGTGGGTTACAAAAAGACAAAAATTAGCCCAAGTGAGTTGAGCACAAATGGCTGTGGACCATGGCCAGAGGTACGCAGAGTAGCTTTAGGCATTGTGGGCCTGGAAGGAAAGGTCAGGGTTTTCACTTGGCTTGGAGACCAGAGAGTCTTCTCCCTCACAGGACAAATTTGGTGCCGCTGTTGAGGAGGGAGTGAGACACCTTCCAGCCATATATTCTTGTCAGGGACACCAGGGGCAGCACTGGGCACAAGTCTGGAGTACACCCTGGATGGAATATGTTGGTTCAATAATGCAATGTAGAAATAAATGAAAAAATAGTAATCATTGTGGAAAATTTGATCTTTGGGATAACAATCAAAGTTCTGGGAAATAGGGACTGGAGGGCAGAATGGATGCTTTATTTGGTACAAATTCACGTTATGCTGTTTAACTTGCTAGATAAACTTGCAAGGTTCTCTCCATTGTTCCCTGTCTGACTTCCTCTTTGCTTGACTGGATTGACTTGTCCCTTGATCTTGCCCCTCCCTCGAAACATTCATGCAGTTGTCTGTATTGTCTGTTACATCCAACAGAAACAGTAGTTTTGCTTACAATAGGTCTTTATTTTTGTGTTTCTGAGCTGGATTTTTTTTTAGTATTATTCATTGATCCTTGGATAGGGTCTGGGACCGTGATGCAGTCACAATCCCTTTGAAGTTTTATGTGCCTCTTTCACATTAGTCCAAGAGGGAATCCTTGGCCAGACACATGACGAGGCCACTGGCCACCACCAGAGGAAACAGCATCTACCTGTCAATGCGTTCGGTGACTTCTGACGGAGGTCACCTTAATGGTCACTGTGCAGTAGTGTGACGGATTTGCGGCGTGGTGCTAGACACGGTACTGGCGGTCAACAATGCAAACCCGAGCTGTCCATTGAGCCTTCTTTGTAGCGGATGTCTTGGTTATATATCTGTTCAAAGTATCGTGGGGGGGTTCAGCTATGTGCTGACTGATTTCTGTGGAAGCACTTCAAGGAGAATAAAAATATAGGTCAGTACTTGGCTGGCAATTTGCATTGTCTCTCAGAGTCGTCTCCTTAAAGCTGTAAGAAGATGTTAAACCATTCAAAAAGGCTTTATGTGATTTCTGAAATTCCGTAAAGCATGTACAGTGCCTTTCAGCCCCCTTTGCAGTACTGATAAAAGTGCAGATGAAAATCATAGCCTTTGTTGGGCATAAACATCTACTAAGCAGCTGAATGCAGGCAACCATCATGGAGCATGTGTATTCCTTGAATTCTTCATTTCATGTGTGTATTACCTACGACATAGTATCCACATACTGTATGACAATGGCTAGACCTTATATGTAGCGTGTATGGAAGCAAAAATAATAAGGCAATAATAAGTTCCTGTGTAGAGCAAATCTCCATCCATCATCACATCTACTTACTCAGTACATGGCTGTGGTGACATTGGGAGCCAATCCCAGGAAGCTCTGTGGACACCCTGGAGGAGATTTCAGTCCATGGGGAGGAAACCCAAGCAAACATGGCTAGACCTGACAAGTTACACACATGGAAACAAAGATTGGATTTAAACTTCAAAGATGGAGGAATGCTTGGAGCTACAGTTCTACTCACTGAGCCGCCCTCAAAAGTGAGTGGGGATATGATCATAACAGGTATTCACCATCTGGAACCCCTGGCCTAAGAGCAATGAAGTAGTTCCTGATTATGGTATCACTCAGGGATGGGAGGACTCCGGTCTTCTACTGTATAGAAAAGACCAAGATAGGCAATCAAAACATAAAGAGAATATGGCTATATTGTTGTAGAGATGGTCTACTCCCCATTATACTGTAAGTACTGAGGGTCCTCAATATGCAGGAGAGCATCCTCATTCTCCTTTTCCGAATCTTTGGTTTCCCATGAATGCAGTGCCACAAAGGAGACAGCAGAATGCTCACCAGGAACCGTACAAATTAGCTGACTACTGATGGCGATGCTCACAACGAATGAAAACAGAAAATGGTTGCGTTTCCTGCTGTAATAAAAAGTATGCAAAATAATCAAATTCTGATGGAACTGCATTTTTTTTTGCTCATTATATTCACTTATTTGCAGTATAAATATACACATGCTAATATATACAGTAGATGTGTTTGTTTTTGGTCACATAGGTAGGCATGATCCTTGAGGGGTTTATATATTTATTTGTTTGTGTGTTTATTTTAACTAAGTAGCATTGTAGCTTTTGCCTTATTTCTGAAAGCATTTCTGAGAAACAGATGCATTATGTTTAGAAACTGATATTTCAAGAGTGACTGCTGGTTTCACACCTATTGGATGTTTGCATGTGACCATCTCAGTGTGGTTAAAACCAGTTTCTAAGACGTTTCCTGCTGACAAAGTTACCCATGATGCTGAACGCTAAATGGCTGCTGCGAGGAAGTCACATAACAGGTCATTTGGCAGTAGTCATCACCGTGTAGCTGGTGCTAAATGGCTTTAGGCGGTTCTAGATCAACACAGCTACTGGTCATAAGCTGGTGCTCCCCTCCCCCATTCTGCTCTTTGTAGTGTGTGTGCATACAGTAACTAAAGGAATCATTGCCTGTGCATGTCCCCAGCAGGCCGCAGCATCAGCTGGACTCTAGGCAGCACTCCAATCCTTTGAGTGGATCTGAGCGTGTTGCAGGCGCAGCATGAAGATTGGCCAGTAATGGTCACAAGCTCGCCAGCTTCTTCACCCCCCTTCCAGCTCCTTTACCTAGAGTGTTACCCGGGCACGCCTCCTCTCGGTCTCTGTGTCGGAGCCCTGTGTCCCATGGATGGGTCCAGCTCTCCTGCTGCATCTCCTCTCCCTTCCCTTATGTGGAACCTCCCCACCGACGGCTCTGGCTCTCCTTCTGTATCTCCTCTCCCTTCCCTCACACAGAGCCTCCCCCTGCCCTCATCCCCTAAATGACTCCCTGTTGTTTCTCTTGCCTCTTCTCCTTCCTGCTTCACGTCTGATGCCTGCCATGTGCTCCGTCGATGAATTTGGCTAAGGCTAACATTCTTCCTGTTGCCGTAGCTTGGGTTCTCATGCTGGCCACACTGATCCTGCTGTAGGCCAGAGGCCTGTGATGGAACCTGGCCCAGATCCCCCAGCCAGAACCCTGTGGCTCTTTCAGCTTTCAGCTTCAGCTCTAACTTCTCATCACGTACCAGTAGAATAGTTTTCATCTTTCTAGTGTTTTGTTTTCCTCTCTCTTGTGTTTTTGCAGCAGCAGTCAGAATATGCAATCTCCATATTTCCAGTGAGTGTTCTTTAAAGAATATCTCCTACTGATTTCTCGTTAGTGAGGAGCAGATACAAACTGAAGGCCATGGTTTGGTCGCTGGGTGATATTCCACCATAATCACCTGCAGGTGCTTTGGTGTGTTGGTGGTCATGTGACAAAGGAGGAAGCTCGAGAGGCACTGGAGTAAGGGTGTGGGCACAAATGGGAGTGCCTCATGGCTTAGTGAAGGAGCAAGTTGGGCGATCTGGATGGATGGATGAAGACGGAGATGTAAATGTGGGCGAGGGATGTGTGGTTTGATGTGTGTATGGCTGTTGAAAGACAGGAGTCCATTCTGAAGGTTTAATCAAATCCTTCTTTTTGGATGAATGTAGATGGATGAGGGCTGGGGAGCTGAGATGGGGGGATGGGTTACGGAGGTGGGATTTGATGTTATACTCAGTCTCGTCTTGTAGACCATAGGATTGCATTAGTGCTGTGGAGGGTGGTCTTGATTGTGTGTGTGTGTGTGTGTGTGTGTGTGTGTGAGTGTGCTTCATGTTGTGCTATTATGCCCTGTGACGTTTCTTTTATTCAGCTGACCAGTGAAGGTGGGCAGCCAGACTTCTGGGAAGTCAGCATCAGTGTTAGCATTTTGTTAGCTGCTAGCATCTTTACAACATGTGGATTTTGAATAGTGTCGCTGAGTGTTGTCCCTGTCCTTCGGTCAGTGTCTCACACCTGCTTTTTTTCTATCCTCTTTTTTGTCTCCTCCCTCTTCTTCTTTCTTGCTCTGCCTGCTTCTCTTCCTCTCTTTTACCTGCCGGCTGAATGTCAAGTCAGCCTCTCTAAACGTGGTGACCCTAAAGGCTGAGTGTAGTGCCCTGGCCACAGAGTCTCACTGGGCATGCTCAGAACAAGAAGCATTTTGCCCCTATAAAGATCAGAATGTCATCCACTGCTCAGCGAGGACTGGTTGCACGTGGGTGGAGGGGCTGTTACTAAGTGTCTGCAGTACTCTCTCTGTCAGCATGCCATATTGGCTCCACCTGGGTCCAGTCTTCTGGCCGTCTGCACTCTGACTCATATCGTCTTGTTCTCTAACATGCCGAGCTGTAAGCACCTACCCCTAGGTCAGAATCTGCCTTATTCTTATGACTCCATGTTTCTGGAATACATTCCATTCACCATCATGCAATGTTCACTCTTCAGTGCACTAACTAAATATAATGCTTTAGTGTGACTGAGTAGCATGTTTTATAACATGGAAATTAAGCCATTGGTGATGTTAGGCAGCCTATAAAGAGCCAATTTTGGCAAGTATTTTGACCAATGCTCTTCACAGAAACTGGGAATTCCAGGGAAAGCCAGAAAAGCCATCGGGGGATTAATGAGCTGTTGCTGAAGGTCCACACGCCCATGAAAACATGCTCCCACCATGGACATATGGCTCAGTGGCTGACCCCAGAGGCAGTTACTGAAGATTCCTCCAATTAACCCTTTCCAATGGTTCATTGAGCTGGAAGGGTGCGATTCCTCTTGTAACCCTACCTGCAGATCCAGCTCCACATGACATGCCTCAGCATAACAGGTTGATTAATTTGAGTGTAGCGATTAATTTCGTTGCACCATCAGTCATGTTTTTTGTAAACTTTGCAATCCTGAATCCAGCAACCTTTTAGTCCTTGAAATCTATGGTACCATTTGCTGACATCCCATCTACCACTCCTCCCCCATATTCTAGAATGTTCCAGCCCATTTGTGCCACCATCCCCCCTGCATTTGCTATAAAATTTCAGCTTCTACCTACTTTGTATATCGCCAACAAAAGACGCTTATAACACCAAGCACTCTGGGTAGACCTTGCTAATGAATCGGTGCATGTTTATTTCCTGCTGCCTGATGATCACTGCGGTCTGATTCCAGGCCCCACCCCCACCCTGGGGGTTGGAAACAAGCAGATAATTCCGTCTGGCATGTGCCATATCGCCTCAGTCTTCCATAGTATGGGTGTTAGTGAGGCCTGACAGATAGGGGGAGGAGACTGTGGGGGCCCCGCCCTCCCCAGAAATGGAAGGCATGAACCGATTGGCCAGTGCCACAGCTAGAAGAGGATGGGGTGTAGAGGAGGGGCTGGCACTGAAATCCACAGGCAGCATTGAACCAAAGCAGGTCAATACCCGTACCCTTCTGTGTGGTCACGTGATCGGATTACTGATGACTGCCCCCCATTTTTTCTTTTCGTTTGATACCCATCTGCCCTCCATCTCTCTCTTCTCCCACGCTGGTGACAGAGAGGGCAGAGATAGTAGTGATCATTTCCTCTTTTCTCTGTTTTTTTTTTTCTTAACATCCTCTTATTTTAGGCCTAATCCTGGTTAGTGTGCCTGGAATGAGTTAATGACCTGCAGAAGGTCCTCAGTAGGGGTAACTGGGTTTCTGGGCTGCGCTGTTGTAAGCAAGGAGTGGAACTGGGTGCAATGTCATTTTGCGGTCATCCTGGAGGGGGAGGGGGGCTCTTTGTTCTGTCTTTGACCGTGATCCAGCTTTCTGGAGTCTGGACAAATGGATATTAACCTACAATCACACCAGTCTGACTTCCCCCAGGTTTACTACAGTTGTGGGATGCACTTTGATCAGCACAGAGTGAGGTAGGTGGCGGTAGCGTCAGAGGTGGCTCAGGTCGTTCCTTGGACTGAAGAAGAATCAGATCAGCCTCCTTGACCGAATTTATTGATGGATGTTATAAGCACCAGCAGTCGTCTTACCTCTCTGAATCCCCGAACATCTAAGGCAAAGATCTGCTAGCAAGTTAATGCAGTAAATGAACAACTGAGATTAACAGAAAACACACAGTAGGTAGCCCGCAAGTGTCTGTGAATGTTTAAGCTTGTTTACAGAGGAACTAGGCTGTACACAAAACCATCTTTGTGTCAGTTTTCCCTCTGAGATGAGAGCTCATTACTACCCGGCTTATCAACGCCTCCTCGAGCCTCGTGTCTGGCAGTCTCTGATGGCACTGATGCAGTTGGAAACAGCCGTTCATTCATGCTATCGAAGGCATTTGCATGTGGGTCCTGACCCGGTCAAAACCGTGGTGCAGCATCGTCCAAAATAATACAGTGATGCAAAGTGTTGCTGGAATTATTGAGCCCAGTTTTTAGCATGAGACTGAACTCTCGTTGCCATTGATCAGAACTGCATAAAATTCTATTTATTCTATTGAACACAATCTAAATATACTCCAGAAGCAGGTTTATGCTCTGCAGTTACGATTTAAAGGGGATTACAGTTGGTGGCCCAATTAGTTTGTCTCATAGCAAAGCTCAGCAGGTGCACAGTGGCTGTATTGTTTCACTACATTTTCCCCAGCCTCACGGATATTTAAATCTGTTGATGTTTTTAAGCCTGGGGGGTTTGTGCTGTGAGATGAGCTTGCCGTATGATATCAAAATCGTATTGAAGTTGACCATTAATGTTCACAGCTCACAGCCAGAAGGTGCTGGTGTTTCAGTGCCAAGATGTTTCTGGGTCAAGTTTCATAAGAGGCTTTTGACTCAGCAAGGTGCTTAAAAAGAATTTCCTTAGGAATTTCCTTAGGAAATTCAGTTTAAGATGGAAAACTGCACTGGATGACTATGCATTTATGTAAAATGGACTGATGGATGGATAATTGGACTTTTTGAAAAAACAAGAATAGGAATGGAGTAGGAACAGCAGGCATATAACAGTTCTGGGGTGGATTAACTCTATAGATACCATGGTAAGCACCAATCTATTTAAGTGGTCTTGTAAGACTCAATACGGGAATGGTATTTATTTTTATTCTAGTAACCTGTTAACTTTAAACCTGATTTAATTTGTGACTTGTGATGTGTCTCTTACCATTACACCTTGGAATGACTGGTCTTGCAGTAAGGTAAAAAAATTGAATTTCTGAAATGGTAATTTTCAAGCATTGGCAAATCTCATCAAATTCCCATTAGTGGCTTTAATGGCTTTAATGGTTCAGATTAAGTCACGCTAAACAGCAAAATACAGTGTGTGGTGATCTGACCCACTTTGACTCCCATTATTACTGTGATTGAGTACGATGGGACAGCCCTAAACTCTCTGGGTACTAGATCTGACACCCATGTGCGACGAAGTAATGGCCAGCAAGGATTAAGGAGATAACGGCCTCAGCTTGGGACTGCCTTTCAGAAGGAGGGAACCTGCGCAGAACAGCTGGCAGGATTTGCCTGGTTCCCTCACACTATAGACCTTCACAGACCCAAGACATAGGAGTAGAAAGTTTGTGAAACAGAGGCCATGGTCTGACATCTACAAGCAGATTTTGTTTTTGGAATTTTTTACCACATACCTTATGTAACTTTATGTTATTGAACTTCGTCACTATTGCTATCAGAGTCATGATTTCATCCCAGTGTCTGACAGCAACATCATTACTCTGACCTCAGGGGTGAACAAATGCATAATTTGCAACTGAGCAAAACACTGCGGTGGTGCATCATGAAACCATCGGCTTGACATACTGCTAGAAACTGCCAGGAACGACACAGTTGCCTCTGCTGAGTCTCCTGGTAGCAGAAGAAATTCTTTTTTTTGAACAAGACAATCTTTACATTCATGACCTCCAGAAGACTAGAGCTACGGGAGTTCATGTTGTGTGAACACCTGGACAGGCACATGGCTTCTAGCTGTTCCATTATGCATCATTTTTATACATAACCTCAGCTTGTCCTCACTCCGCAATAAAAACAGTCCTTCACAAAAACAGGAAAGTCACTTCAGATAAAGTGAACCAAACTTTGCTTGGCAAACAGAAGACATCTATAGTCTTTCCTCCTGCATGTTAATCTAGTGATGGGACAAATGAGGCTTCAAAACCCCGTGATAGGTGGGAATATCCATAACTAACTGCCTTGGTAGCATTACCCCCAGTGCATGATGCTCCTTGTTTGTTAGCATTTTATGGCCTGGTACTGTAGAGCTCCCCCTGCAGGAAGGCAGGGCCCTCCATATGCTTGGGCTAATTGGCCTGTTTATCCGCAAACATTGCCTTGGATGTGTGGCTCAAGATCAACGTGTGGGTAGTCGGCATCTTGGCTAATTCGTGTGCCTTGGAGCCTGTCTCTGGTGTCTGGACTCATTCCCTGATTTACATGACCAGGTCATTCAAGCGTTTATCAGAGGCTGTCATCCAAGACTTAACTTCTACCTACTGCCCAGTTATATGAAGCTGGATGCATGGATGGCTGGGTGCCACATTAATCGACTTGGAAAGGGCCCAGTTCTACACATTTATATAGAGAGATGTATTGCAGGTTAAGTTTCTTGCTCAATGGCAGTTCTGCAGGACGCATCACTAGACAACTGTGGTTCCTGCGTCGCTGGGCTGCTAAGGAGGGGCAGTGCGGACACCTCCAGCTTGAACCTCATTAGCAAATGAGGAATGGGTGCTTAGAGGTGGCGTTTCTGTTTGTATCTGTGGGTGGGGGTGAGGTTGGGGGAGGAGCTGTCTTTTGAAAGTGAAGTGAGAGAAATCCTTTATGTTGAAAACGGCCCCAATGTGGCTAAGGTTAAGAGGCGGGTATTCATTCGTCGGGCAATTGGCAGACAGCAACAGGAGTTTGGTGGTAGCAACGGGTCCTGTCTCCTCAAAGCTCCGTGGAGCAGTTTCCCTCCCTGCTAAGAATAGAAGGCCATTAATTCCCTAGCAAAGAAAGACAAAGACATCATGTTCACTAGGCCAGCTTTCCCTTTGTGATGACCGTTGATAATCAAAGTGTTGGGGAGGAATGTAGGGTCAACAGTCTTAAAACACGGAGCACAGAATTGGAGAACTTGACAGTGACGAGTCACATTAAATGGAAAAGCTTCACTGAGGATTAGCAAGCCACAGTTCCTTCTACAGTGTCATTTTTTTCCAGTTTAGTGTGATCAGGAGGCTAAGGTAAGGGTAAGACTGAGGCAGCAGGATAGAGATTTAAAAGACGCGGGCTTCTCAGTCATGTGTGCACGCCTCTGTGACCCCAGAAGCTTACCTTAAGCTTTTTGAAAAGTCTCATTTTTAGAAACTACAGTGCAATTCTTTCTCCTCACAAAGAGTAAAGTAGATGGACATGATTTCTGTTTCATTTCATCAGAGGGTTTTTTTAAGCCAGGTACCTCCAGGCAATTTTGGCATGCAGTATGATGTCCTAAGTTAGGGACTGAGCTTTCTAATATAGCGTGGGTCTAAGTGAATTTCACAAATCTTGTGTAGTATGTCTAATAATTAATACGTACGCAGTAGTGGTGGTTCATAGAAAGAGTTAGCCTTCTCTGATGTTAAAATCTACATTCAATACAGTGGAGTATTCTGTCTGAAGACCTCTCCACATTTCTCTATATCCCAGCACATAAGCATTTTCATCTGAATTTGCCAACCCTGTATAGTATGTTGGCAGTACAGTTTTACTATCTCTTTGCCATGATTACAGCTCTGTGGGAGAGCTAAATATCAGTTAATTTGGGCTTTAAACTGGAACAAGTCAGCAATCTCCCTGGAAGTCTGTTTTAGTCCTACTTGGGAGATCTCTTCTGTGAGCAGAAAAGTCTTTCCCCCACTGGGAGAGATTATGTTCAGCCAAAATTATTACTGGTCTGTAACAAAAAAGAATAAGCACTTGGAAATGTTTTAATCTACTCTTGTCATTCTGCGGTACTCTCCTTAATAACAGGGCCCTAAAAGTTCCAAACCTACCCCCTTTTATGTAAATGAACTGTGATCTCATGTTCATCAAGCCAGACAAAAACAGCCTTAGTACTTATTATACTGTAAGATCAGTCCTGTTTACTGTCGCGTTCAGCAGTTATTTACATGTGTTATGTGTCCTTGGGTCAGGTCTTTTAAAATATCAGCTTTAAACTTCAACTTTTTCCATGCCCATCGTCACTGAGCAAACAGTTTGTCTGGAAAGACGAGACGATTCCACAAGAAGAATCTTGTTCCCTGCTCCTTAGGCACGTGATTTTTGAACGCAGCATTCTGTCATGATTTTCTGAGAGGTAATGCGCTCTGCTCGCTGGCCCGGGGGTCTAAAACAAGAAAGGGCGAGACCTTGGATGCCTGCTGGCATGTAACCTGACGTTGTTTTACACCAGTCCCATTGGGAGGTGTCTGTCGATCAACAGTGGGCAGCCAAGTAGGCTAGGCAACATACAAGCCATAAACAAGAGTTCATTTAAAATATGATCATCTGTTAGCAAGGTCAGGCCATCCAGGCGCAAGGTCCTCCCTACCAGTGTGATAAAACTGTTTATGAATCTCAGAAGTGCTGAGTTCCTTGTGACGGCTTAAGCTTATCAGGTTTGGGATTTCAAACTGAGGAGGGCTAATTTAGGGACCAAACCCTAAAACTGCTGGCACGTAAAGTCTGCAACTGGCATGGTATGTTGTACATTAATATATCTTTGTTATTTTCATCAAACCCAGCTCATCAATACCAAAGAGGACCATTAGCTAGCTTGTCTATTGTGAACCCCACATGATTGTACTCATTAACACCTTATAACAGAATGTGTGGCAAGATGATTGCTGGTAGACTTTCTGCAAACATCAGCACGTAAATAAGTGATGTGAATTGATTTTTGTTGGGGAGGGAGTTTACAAGGCACAGTGAGCATTAAAAAAATGCCGTGTCCACATGTTGTTTTTTTTCTGAGTCTCCTGGGTATGTCACAGTGTAGCACTGTATAGGCATCAGAGCGTGCGGGTTAAATGTCTCAGTGAAGGAAGTGTTTGTGCACCAGATCTGTGACAGAGTGAGCAGATGGCACCTCCATGAAGCTTTCAAGGACTATTATGGGGCTCTGTCTTGCTGATGCGTAGCTCAGTGGGTATGGGCTCTGTGTATGTGTTCAGAGTGTCCCGGGTTGAAATCCTATGAATAGCAGAGTGCTCATATCATTGTTGGGCAATTGAACTAGGGGTCCTTAACCTCAACAGCTCCTGGGGTGTTTGCTGTATGTTGTTTCAGACAAAAGCATCTATGTTTAATAGGTAAATGTGTGAACTGTGATTCTGCCCAGTCCAGCACTGCTAAAGAGCAGCCTTGTTGAAGAGCGATGAAATGAGGATGCATAAAAACCTATCCTCCAGCTGGACTGGGGTAGCCCGTGTTCTCTACAGTATGCCTGGTAAGTGTCTTTGCAGATCTTTTGCACAGTACCATTAAGTTTGTTTGGGCTGAGATACTGGATTCCTGGTCAACCAGAAACACTCCAGGGTAGTATTGGACAGCACACTGAACTGACGTCACTCAGGATTCAGAAATTCAAGTCAGTAGGGTGTCAAAACAGATACATTTCAGCTGAAATGATTTGTGATGGGGGTGCGAGGCTTTGCCTGTAGCCTTCAACAAAGTATAGCTAACTGAACAAAGTGCTTGCAAAAACGTAATATGATCATAAACTCCTGATGACGATCATCAGTTTATATATTTATATGTAGATCAACTAGAGACGGCAATATTCAAAACATACAATAAATTGATTTCCTTGGCTTACTAATCACTGCAATACATAAATTTAAATGGTAGACACTTTAAAGCGTTGCTTATACTTAATGTTACTGTGTAGTCAGATCTTAGGTTCGGTCTATCTGGGCATTTTTCATTATTCATTTCATTTTCATAAATGACCTCTTTCTGTTTCACAGGTGCGTCTTCAGGTTGAAATATAGCACAGAAGCTCTAACCTCCTAGAGATGCAAGGTGTATTATATTGCAAAGCTCACTCCATTGTTTTTTTTTTTTCCTGTAGCTTTAGTTTCCAGGCTGCTTTGAGACCCCACTCTGTTGTCACAGTGATAGATTAACATGATCCTTGAGGGCTGACTCAGTGAAGTGAGACAAGTACATTAATGGCAACTCTTCCTGTTCTTCAGACTCAGCACAGACAGAATTGAGAAACTCACCATTGCAGTTTGGTAGGACATATCAACTAAAATAAATCCCCCGATACAATTTTATCAATGTCCACACTTTAGTTCATCCAATTTTCAAAAACCCTCACCAAAGCTATACAAATGGTATCAGATGATCTGAAGTACAAATAGCAGTGCCCCTTCCTACAGCTATCAGGTTTGAAATGGGAAGGTGATTTGTACCCAGCATATACAGATAGGAAAATCAATTGAAATAGGGGATAAAGGACACTGAGGTGCTCTTCAGATGCCGTATTTGCCTTCATTGACTAGAATGTACTCGGTGAAGTAGGTAAACAAAGATTAAACAAAATATTTCAACATTTCTAATGGAGAATGAACATCAACCCTGGAATCAACAGAATTAGTTTTTAGGCCTTAAATGAAAATGGTGGGCCAAGGCTGTGGTCATCGTTGAGCACAGTGGGGTCTTGTTGAAGTGGTTGTCTTGGGCAATCGGATAAACATAGACTCACTTAATCTGTGGCTGTAGCGGTTTAGACTCAAACATTGCTGGGAGTACTGGTGAGGTTTCAACCCCACCCTTTAGAAAATATCATGTGTGTCTGTATGCCTTGTGATTCACTCTTACTTTGTTTTTACAGGCATGTATGCTGTGTGAGGTTTTCCATATTGTACCTCCCTTTGAAACCTCCTTTTGAAGCGTTGCTCTGTGAAGTTTACAGATGTCATATATATTTTTTGAAAGTACTTTAAAGATAATGGTCCTTTCTTTGTCCAAAAAGACTTGTTCCCGCTGTAGCGACCCACAGATATGCAGGCAAGCCTGCCTTTTATATAACAGCCTCAAAGAACAGCTGACTCAGTTGTCTTTCTGGAATGGGCCCCTGTTTGTGAGGCTTTCTCCTATTTTCCTTGGCGTCCAATGTGCTCCTCGGCCGCCCGCAGTGAATGCAGAATATGTCGAAGACAGGCAGGCATGGATAGTGGATTCAGAGCCTGCATCCAGTTGCCGCCTTGGGTTTCATGCAACGTTTATATTTCCAGCGTTGTAAGTCGAGTCACATTTAGGGTTCAGAAACATCAGGCTTCTGCCTGGTGTTCTGACGTCTTGCGGAGCATCACAGGTCCTGTAAACCCAGCATCAAGGTGTTATTTTGATATTCTGCTGTTTTCTCAGTCTGCATCGCACAGACTCAAGATGCATGATATGCTAAACTCACGTGCATAATTATACTGAATTTGTGGAAACATATTAAGTTGAGCGGTAACAATTGTGGCAGGTTGCAGGATGGCATATTTCATTGTCAACAGTGTTGCGTAATACTGACAGTAGACAACTCATCGATTTTAATTCCCCCAAAAGCTGTTAAATTTTTGATTTCCTAAAGATGAGCTACCTGTTTCATTTTCCAGCAGGGGACTCTTCACTGATTTGCTTTCTTAGCTTAAACATGAAACTTATTATTTTAATTACCCAGCGAGATTTCATTTTGTAGGATAGGATGGGACTGTTGTTGTTAACCACCAGTCTGTTTTGCTACTGAGCTTCTGTAAACAGTTCTGGCAAGGTTACAATACAAACCTGAAACTAATGAAAGAATGGAAATGAAATTCCTCATGATCAATTTAATTATACTGTTGTTTGATCACTATTAAATTTGGCTCTTTGTGTGTGTGTAATTTATTCATTGCTTTGTTTTAGAAGGCATTCATTTTTTAAATAGAAATATCTCGTCAGTAATCTTATAACCATCCAGTACATATACACTATATGGACAAAAGTAGTGGGACATCTGCCTGTGTAATATCTCATTCCAAAACCAAGGGTATAAATAAGAAGTTGGTCCTCCTTTGCCTCCACTCTTTGGGAAAGGCTTTATGTTAGATGTTTGAATATCATTGGTGGGATTTGCTGCCATTTAGCCATAACAGCATCAGTGAGGTTGGGTATTGATGTTGGGTCATCGGGTCCCTTCCTCTTTGTGTGGCCTATGACATCACAACTGATCCCTTGTTGTTTATAGAAGTTTCCACATCACAATCACTTCACTTGCAGTTAACCAAAGCAGAAATTTGATACTGACTTGTTGGGATGGTAGCATCTTATGATGGTACCACGTTGACAGTCACTAATCTCTTCAGTATGATCCATTCTGCCACCAGTATTTGTTGCTGCAGATTGCATGGCTGTGTGTTTAATTATACACCTGTCTCAGCAATGAGTATGCCGTAATTACCCAAGTCCAAAAGTATGTGAACCCCCCCAATTAACTGGTGTCCCAATACTTTTGTCCATATTGTGCATGTATATATCAGCTAACTGGGCCTTTTGGTGTTTAGGTGCATTTTGGCTTTAAGAACGGTGGATAAATGTTTAGTCATTTCATGATATCAATCCAAAACTTCAGAAAGCAATTAATCAGAATGGAAAGTATATGATTTACTTCCTAGCTCATCCCTCCATCCATCCATCCATCCATCCATCCATCCATCCATCCATCTTCTGGCCACTTATCCTGGTCACAGTCCCAGGAGGCCTAGAACCTGTCCCAGCTTGCATAGGACACAAGTGTGTGACATACCCTGGACAAAATGCCACTCCATCACGGCACATTCACGTGCACTCTACAGGCAATTTAGATACCAATTAACCTAACTGCACGTCTTTGGACTTCAGGACTCCAAACACAAAGAAGCCAGGTCAGCTTGAAATCCTCAACCCTGGATGTGGGAGGCAGTAGTGTATCCCACTGAGCATCCATTCTACCCTTCCATCTCATCTCATATTTATCATAACTCATATATTATAACTATGCCATATTTAGCCTGCTCTATCCTTCCTCTATCTTATCTCTCTCCTAAGGAACCTGTATGCGAGTCAAGAAGCAACAGTCAGAACCGAATATGGAACAACAGAGTGG
>JAACJT020000021.1:3249968-3266452 GCA_009936485.2 Gymnarchus niloticus | reverse complement strand
GGAAGCTCAAATATTTTGGGCACACAATGAGAAGACAGGAGTCACTGGAGAAGATGCTAATGTTGGGAAAGGTTGAAAGCAAAAGGAAGAGGGGACGGCAGAAGATGAGATGGATAGACAGCATAGTGGAAGCAATGAAGATGAGTTTGGGCAGTCTTCGAGAGGCAGTGGAGGACAGGGTGGCCTGGCGTGCTGTAGTCCATGGAGTCGCGAAGAGTCGGACACGACTGCATGACTAAACTACAACAACAACAAATCCTTCCATTAACTGCTTGGTGAATATTGATTAGGCTGATTTGGATTCTCTGATTTGGATCTGAATTCTGCTTTTTCCTCCCACTTTCTTGATGGCGGCTGGCATGATGCTTTGATGATATGAGAAATATCAACTTGGGAGGTGGGAGAAGAAGTGGACAACACAGTACTGCAGAATTCAAAGGGTATTGAGAACAGCAGACACATCTTATAGCCTGCGAAAAACATTTCTGTATGCAAGGTAGCGGGCAGCCGGAGCATTTGGAATTAATTTTCCTTCTGGAGCATGTTCAAGCGTGCATTAGCTTGCAGGTCTCTAAGCACTGAACGCCACGCATCTGCCTCAGCAACGAAGGTTTTAAGAGCTTCAAACACTTGTGGAGGTAGTATGTGTCGGAGAACAGGAAGAGAAAATCTAAAAATCACGCCACTGGAGAGTCACTTAAGTCACTTAAACATATATGCAGCAAAAATAATCAAAAGGGCACCGAAATCATTTTGTCGCCATGTGAAAAGCATGATTTATGATTAGAAGCGTCCATTCTCAATGGCTGACAGAGTATGGAAATACGGTTCGGTCAGTTTCCATAAAAGACACTGGGTTGCGATTACGAGGTGATGAATTGTGTTTTTACGGGAACAATACACTGTCGTTAAATCGGATACTGCAGCATATTTCACGGCATCTCAGTCATTTTACCCATAGCTATGACATCATTCATTGGCCCCTTTAATTTCATTTAGGGCCTTCGCAACAGTCAGTGTTGATTTATTGAATGACAGTCAAGTCGTGGACTTCGTATTAGAGTGTGCTGACTGGAGAGAGAAATGGCCCGGTGTTTAGAGGTGTGTCAGACAGGTACTGGTCCTGTGGCCCTGGAGATTTTAGAAGATATGGTGAAAATCCAAATCCTACCCATAATTCCTGTACAGATGCTTCTCTTTTTATGGCATTATTATATTTCTGCAAATAAGTATCATATTTTTGAGTCTCAGAGGTTTGTGTCCTACCTACAATCTGCTTTATTACCTGAACCCATACTGTTACCAATGGCTATCAGCCCCTCAGACAGCAGCTTTCCCCTTATAATTATTAGGAGAAGCCTGCCCTTGTTTAAACGCTCCTTGTGAAACATGTTTCAATTACAGTTACATGTCTCGTGTCACTGATGTCATGGGTACTGTCACCTCAGACTGCTGGATTTCAGGACCTTGTGGCAAGGATGGCGAGGATGCAGGTGCCAAGTGCAGACAGGCTTTAATCACAAAACAAGGGAACCAAACTGGTGGCTTTGCCCTGAAAACAAGAGAGACCTCAAAGATAAACAAGGCAAGACAGAGCTACAACCATAGGTACGAACACACAAACAGGCATGACTAGGGCATTACCAGATAAGGAAGGCGACTACGAATAAAAGCAGGACTTGTAACGACTTTAACAATACTGGAGAATCCTGACATAAACCCAACAAACCAAAACGAAAGAAAACAAACACTCAATTCAAACAAGAGCGGACCCTGGACTTAAATAACCATAGAAATGGGTGAGACACATGAGGGCAATCAGGGCAAAGGTTACTGGACAAACTTAACAAGGGAACATGGGCACACCTAAAACCTGGTCTGGACTGGGGGATTCCGGAGCTCTGGTGCAGATGTGACATTACAGCAGTTTTTCTTAGTTGGCCTTTTTTGTAGTAAATTTTCCAATACAGATTTAGGTTTTGAATGTGATTTAGTACTTCTCATGTGATTTTGGGTGTTTCCTGGAAACTTTTTATTCTGTAGCATTTAATACATCAATCTTAAGGTGGCTAAAGTATACTTTCATGCTACATCATCTGTAATTAAATATAGCGTAGGAGGACAGGAATATTTGAGACAAAGTACTTCTAAAGGGATTTTCTAGGCACCCATCAATAATTAACTTGTGACTTCTTATTTGCAATTGCTTTTGCTGTTGTCGTTTTCAGTGGGTATAGAAAGCCACTACTGACTTTCAGAATTTATACCTTTGAGTGAAAACAATTAACACGAGTTAATTATCTCCTTTTCATTTACACACAGTAACCCTGGATATTATTTTGTACTAAGTGGGGCAGCAGAATAGACAGAATTTCTTTTTCAAGAAATGGTCATTTTGAGATGGCTCTATAGTTAGAGAGATTCTGGACTTAGACTGGGAATTTTAAGAAAGGCTCAATCACAGCATTTTTAAAATATGTGGATACAGCACCATGTGGTCAGAGAGTTATGATGGAGAGGGTGCTGGAATCAATTATATTGGTCACAAATTTTAAGAGACAAGATGATAAGATTATGCCAAAAGAAGATGACTATACACACACACACACTGCAGGGCACATTTTTCTCGTGAGATATTACAATTCATATTTTTGCCATTAGGCTTGCAAGCTTGTATTGCATCTGTAATGAGAAACAGGCATTGTACATCACACAGCCTTTACTGGCTGTTGCAGTAGTTGAGAGGTCTGTCTTGATGGTCTCGTGTGTTAAGTAGCCTTCAATTGTAAAGCCTTTTGTCATTTCAGCATACATGGCGGCAGTTGTAATCTGCGGGTAACATCATCACATAGCCCACAATGTAACCTGACGTTCTGACATGCTTTCGAATACCATTGCCCACTGACACTGTGGTTCAGAAAATCTGCCGCTTGCCCAAGTACTTCAGTAGTGTTATACCTGCTTTAGCAGATAGACTTCTCCAGGGTTTCTGTATATCGTTACACAACTGTCCAGACCGGAGGCCTAGCATGAGACACTAATGGATCACGTCCCCCTTACTAACATGCACCTGTCCTATTAGCCAATGCAGTCCCTGTATTGGCAAAAGAGGAAGTGTAGAATGAGGGGCCGTAAGTGAAGTCATCCTGATACTGTGGCTCTTTTCTACCCAGGGTTTGTTATTGAGATGATAACTGTAATCTTGGTATACACTATTTAGACAGACTAATCACAAATGCCTTGTTAAAGTGGTCTTGATAATGCGATATAATTCTAAGAATATATGCTAAATTAGCAATTCCAATGTTTATTCATAATTCAACTGCAATCTCCTTAACATTATATAGCTGATGATACACTATATGGACAAAGGTATTGGGACACCTGCCTGTGTAATATCTCATTCCAAAACCAAGGGTATAAATAAGAAGTTGGTCCTCCTTTGCCTTCACTCTTTGGGAAAGGCTTTATGCTAGATGTCTGAATGTCATTGGTGGGATTTGCTGCCATTCAGCCATAACAGCAGGAGTGAGGTTGTGTATTGATGTTGGGTTATCGGGTCCCTTCCTGTTTGTGTGGCCTATGACATAACAATTGAACTCTTGTTTGAAGAAGTTTCCACATCACAATCATTTCACTTGCAGTTAAACAAGGCAGAAATTTGATACTGACTTGTTAGGATAGGAAGGTGGCATCTTATGATGGTACCATGTTGACAGTCACTAATCTCTTCAGTATGACCCATTCTGCCACCATTGTTTGTTGCTGCAGATTGCATGGCTGTGTGTTTAATTATACACCTGTCTCAGCAATGAGTATGGCTCAATTACCCAAGTCCAAAAGTATGTGAACCCCTCTATTAACTGCTGTCCCAATCCTTTTGTCCATGTAGTGTATATGCCAGGGTCTGAACTGAGCTGAGCTCTGACACCGTGCTCATATTTAACATTTGTGAAGTCTCTCGATTTGGAATGGCTTTCTTTCTTGTTATTGTTCTTTGTTTATTTGGAGTGTAATCACTAAACCCTACTGGAATTTAACATTTAAATTTTGGAAAATGAACCGGGTAGCAAGTTTAGGAGCAACATGGAATCTGCTTGTTGGATTTCTGTTGCTCATGTTTCTCTGAAACTTGTTAAAACTCATAATGCTGATGTAGTGAAAAAAATGAAACTCAGCTTCTTATGTACCTAATAATAGCTTAGCCTCTCTTCATTCTGCATGGCTTTAATGTCTTCTTTGCAGCAGATCTTGGCAGCTGGCACTATTTAGGCCTACACATTTTGTTTTTGTTGCCTTTATTATGTTTGGATTCAAGTTTACTTTGTCTGTTCTCTTTTAGCGAGGAGATGGCAGCATTCTCTAGCATGGCTTGAAGTTTGAATGTCAGAAAACATTAACGCATGCTGGGAATGCTGAACCTAGCCAGTACTTTCTGTGATTAGGACTCGGGTCACCTTGACTCCAAGTGTATAGCAGTGATTAAAATGATGGGTGGATGAAAATGAGCTACCTCCTTTGTGCTTTGCCTCACATCTCTGACACCAGCTGCAGTTACTGAGGGTTTCTACAGGCAATGATTTGTGAAATGGCACTGGGCAGTTCAGCAGAATCAGTCCAGTTGGGGCTAACAATACAGGGTGTGCTGGATCCTTTCCACTTGCTTTTCTCAGCTGCACATTGGCCATCTGCTTTAGGTGCCTAGTTAATGACTCCATTGCAGGGAAGAGGCGGCGGACAACCTCAGCTGTTGAAATGATTTGGTTTATGGAGCTGGACGGCCTGCAATTTAATATAGACTACATGATTTGCAGCCTTGAACTGAACAATGAGGAATTGCTGTTAATTTACTAATGGGCAGCTTCCTGCTTGGATTTTTCTCTCTCTTTTGATGGCTTGCTTTTTAAAGCCCTTAGCTAACAAGAATGTGGCTGGGGCAACTCACAGCTCATGGGCGTGGCAAGGCTCGTAGGTTGAGTTCACAGCTCCTGCCACCGGGAGACACTAGCACCACGGTCAGCCACCGTGTGGAAACTTCTCACCAAAGCTGTGCTGCTATTCCATTCAAAGCATGTGTCTCCTTATTGGAACGATTATCCTAATTTTTTGCAGGTGCTGATGCATTCCACATACATGGTGTTTCGCTGTCTAAGCAGGCTTGTAAAGCTTGTAGGATTGGGCTTCCCCCTGCCATTAATGGCTTCCCCTACATGGGTCTGCTTATTGTGTTCCCTCCTGTGTGGCTTCATGCACACAGCCTCCAAATTAGCATCTCTACCACCGTGGTGCCCCTCCTGCTGGGCCTGCAGGCGTGCCTGCAGATGGGGACCTCCTTTGTTTCCCCCCGTCATGGGCTTCCTTCCCTTTCAGGTCATAACTCTCCGTTTATGAGCTCGGTTTGTTTTCCCTCTCGTTTCCTCAGATATTTTCAAACGTGGGGTGATGCTCGCACATTTTAAGGGCTCGCAGCTCAATCGGACCCTTACTGAGAAGAATCCCTGCTGTCGGAAGAGTGAGGAGAATTACTCATCACTGGGATTAGCCAGGAAAATGCAAGGGACCGCACCTCTTTTCCCCCAAAGACGCAGGGTGGGTGGGTTGATTGTGAGATGGCAGTCTTCTCAGAGGGGTCATCCTCCAGGCTGTCTACTGTTAAGGATGGAGAAAACACAAGTCAACTGCTTGCCCTTGCCTTAAACTGTGTCGGGTAGACAATCCCACCCCCTGTTTGGTGGCAATTAGCGACCGCCAGTTCTTTCCTGTTGGCATTCCTTATGGGGGGCTTTGGGGTCGACCGTGAGGAAACCATGGTTACCATCTGCCTGTGTGGTGCTGACTGGAGGTTTTGTGTGTAGCTGGTTCCTGGTGTGTTGTTGTATCATAATACCCTAACAATAAACATAACAATAAGTAAGAACTCTCTCACATCTACTGGTAAAAACTGCTGAGAAATGATACACGTGGCTTTCTGTCAACACTCTCAGTGGCTGTGCTGACTTCTCTTTTATTCTTCTCAAATGCGGCCCCTTTTCTGTCACATTATTTTTAAGAACATGACAGCCCACTATTTATTTACCGCTAGGAGCCGAAATCTTTATTTACAGCTGTAGTTACAGGCTGCACTATTGCATCATTTTAATTATTTGTACAGCTGCGCATTTCATGCACAACGGAGTGTCTATATGTGGAGGATAATAGCTGTTCCCTCAGTTTGACCTTGCAACCTGTCTGCTGTTCTAACAGAGCACCACCTGCCTTCTTATTACCAATACGGTTTTAGTGTAACCCTGTAGCTTGGAGAGAACCTAAAAATGATGTCTGCCTGGGCCCACTAGTCGAGTGGTCAGTTTCCAGCCTGAAGATCATGGATTGTGAGCCCCCAAATCTGAAAGTTACTGTCAGACAGCAGAAAATTCTTGATTTTGCGTTACCCAGAGAATGATGTTGGACAATTGTTCAGTTATGATTGTCGAATTTAGGGCCTCTCTTTGGGAATGTATACTTAATAGACATCAGACACGCACTGCTCTATTCGGCTGGGCGACATTTTTTTTTTTCAGACTGCTATTACACAGCAGTCTTTCAGTGACACATGCAATGCCGATTCTGATGTCTGGAATTTCAATGGTTACTTTTAAGGTGAAGTGCTTTTTCCTCCTCAAGACGGATCTGAACTTACTATAAATGCTAAGTGTCTGTGCTTCTGCTCCTCAGATTTTCAAAAGCACAAGGTATTTATAAACTGCTATTTTGAGGCCTCTGCCTTTTTATGAGATCAGATGACTTGACAGGTCACGAGGAAATTCTTAATCATGCTGGTGACCGTGCCAGCCTCTCCAACTAAACTGTTTACGAACAGCTCCAACTGTAAACTGTTTTGTTGCTGTTATCATTTTAGCTGCAAAATGAATGAAACGGTTTTTTTTTATTGCAAAATGAACATTGCACATCACTGTTATAATGATAGGAAAAGTTAGTCATAAACTGGTGTTTCGGTAAAGGTGGACAGCTTCAGACTGAGATCTTTTCACTGCAAAGTCACCCTACCTGCTGGTGTGAGGTGTTCACTGAGGGGCCAGCTATCGTAGGGCAACAGTGGTTTGCCGGCTTCCTGTTTTGCTGAGCGTCTCAGACATATCCCTTTTCATTAAGGAATAAAGGAGGAAGTCAGGCTTAACTGTAAGTTTCGTTGCCTGTTTCCAGTAGTGAGCATTTTTTTTTCCTAGATATAGCTAGCAGACCTGGCGTGGGCACTCATCAGATTAGGCCATGTCATACTTCCTGATATAAGGACTGCTAGCACTAGAGGCTGGCCTGCTTCCTTGGGGCTTACCAGTTAAACCCTGACTGTATGAAATTGCTCATTCTCAGTTTATGAAAAGCAGTGCATCAACTAAAACGCTGGAATGCATTTAGCCCCCTCTCTCAGATCTTTAGTTTCAAACACAACCAACTGAGTTTCTTGTTCTTAGTTTTACTTCCTGCTAGACTATTCTGTCTTTTTAGTCTTTGACAGTTATCCTTTGTTTGATTGACATTTTTTGTTCTCAACAAAATCCTGCTTGAGTTAAGCTATAATTAGAGAAAATGACCTGAAAAATTAAGTTTATTCCTTACATGAAAATAAGTAATAGTTTAAATAGCTTTTTTTCCTCTACTGATGTATTTTTTATTCATCCGTCCATCCTGTCATATCTGCACCAGTGCTCCATCACTCCAGGTCCCCAGAGTACTGACCAGGGTTTTGTTGTTACCCATCATGTTTCCTCATTTTCCAGTTGCCCTTGATTGCCCTCATGTGTTCCACCTGTGTCCCTTGTTATTTAATTCCACATCTCTCCCCTTGTCTTTGCCATGTGTTTGTGTCTTTATCAGTCTTGTTTTGTTCCCTGTTTGTACCCTAGCCCTCATTCTGTTTTCCCAAAGTTTAGTGCCTAATTTACCCTTTGTGTTCAGGGCAGAGCCCAGTGGTTGTATTCTTTCATTTTGTTGTTAAACCCCTTATACTCATGCCTGCATCCTTGTCTCCTATTTTTCTCTGCCCTTCACTCTATATCTGGTGACAGCTGTGATCCATTCATCCATCCTACTTTTCCAGTATTGGGCTGTTGGCTGAGTAGCTCTGTTTTTAGTATGATGAAAATATCCTGCAATAAATTTAGTCATTTTATCAGTCACTTATGAAAACAATATGGAAATGCATCTTTTTCTTTTTTCAGCTAGCTTGACGGGTGATACCTGGCATAAATGGCATTCTTAACATTTAAGAAAGCGGTCAAGCAATTTCCCTTTTGTGCGTCTGAAGACCGCTCTCCACTTTTAAACAAACTCAGACAAACTTTTGAAATCAAACCAAGGCTTTCCCTAAACTTAGCTGTGGTTTAAACAACTAAGGCTGAAAGAATGTCAGGAAATGTCTGAGACTATATGAACAGTAAGTACAGCTCAATATATGGAAGTGTCATCTGTTGTTCTGAGAAATAACAAGTTTTGCTTTATTTATACCGTCTTGTCTCAGGTGCGGCTAACATGCTAGATTTTGTTATATTTCACAATTTGCATCTGTTTTGTCTTCAATTACAGTCAAACACAGACAGTCAGACAGATAACACGAGAAGATGAGGAATTTCCCAGTATATTTCACTGGATTAACAAACAATATGTAATCCCAGAAGACTTTTTTTATATAAAGAATGATAAATATTTAGGAAAGGAAAAGGAAAAGTATCACCTTTCTGCTGCTTAATAGCCCTGCACAATGTTCCCTGTTAAGGCTGGGATGGTTCCAGAGATTAATAGTCTTTGACTGATAGTGGTTTGCACCGGTGTGTTTAAATATACTGTCTTAGGGGTGATTGTTCCATTGAAGGCTGATATACTGTGTTTAACAGCCCAAGGAAATGAGATGGGTTGGGAGTTAGTGACAAATGTGGGTGAAGCTGGTGCTCATGGCTGAGGTCTACCCATTTCAAGGCGTTGAGAAACCTACGCCTTGAGGGGGAATTTGAGGGTAGTAATTAAGCTGCGGGGACCTGTCCTGTAATTGTGACATCTGGAAAGGCCAGGAACAGTGGGGCGGGCTTTAAGCTGTGTCTTTAACAGGGCTCTGGTCTCCATCCTCTGTGGTCTCCATCCTCTGTGGTGTTCCTCCCCACCCTCGTTGGAGAGTGATTCTGCATGTCATGGGCCAGGGAACAAAATGAGTTTACTTATGTGCCGGAATGTTAATGGTACCCTGAAAAAGGTACCATAGGATCATCATGGGAAGTAATTGACTTTCTAATTAATCGTCTTGATCTCTCTTTTTTAATCTCGACTTTCCATATTTAACTGAGATTGGTTAACTCTTTGTGTCAGTGAATACTGTCATGCTTTGTACTGAGAAATGTTATTCGGAGTGTCTGAAACTTTTAATACAAGTAATAATGTTTTGCAAGCTTTTCAATAATGAATGATATTTTCCAGTAGATCAAACTATAGCTGTTAGATATGCTTTTATTACCATAGCTAACTGTCATATTCAGAATGACCTAAATAGGCAGAGTAGGCCGGAGGAAGATATATATGGCACGATATAAATGGCAGATGCTGTATGCCTGTTCTGCCATTTGGGGGATGTGATGGGATGGGAGAGAATGCTTAATGACATGTGTGTGAAGATGCCCTGCACATGATAACAAGCTAAGCCCTTCGTTACTTGTCAAGGACCAGGATCTTCAATTGGACAATGACAGCAGAGTGGGATCCAGTGTAAAGAGATGTGGGAATGACATATCAGCTTCTAGAGTGGTTTAGGACCAGACTAGCAGAGCTCTGGAGGCTGTGATACGAAGGCCAGCCAATCACGATGAACCAGAATGGAGCTGTGAGGTCAGGTAAACTCTTTGGATTTTTCTATAGGGAGGAATCCCATGTTCTGGTAATAGTGCTTACATGGTAGGGAAGGACAGGCCAGGCTCAGTAGCTGTTCCCAAGTTCTTAGACATCTATGGGCATGGAGAAGTCAATGTGACAGGACCATCACTGTTACATTTCAAGGACCAACCCTAATCATAATCCTGAATATCTTTCCTGGTCACTTAGAAGATAGCAAATCCTGCGTGGCCCTTTTTTGTAAACAATTTTTTATTATTAAAAAAACCCAAAAACAAGAATTGAAGTAATAAACCTTGCCTTTAGCTTGACTGTTGCAGTAGCTCTACAACCATAAAAGAACTTCGAGTCCCTGAGCATTGTGGCACTGTCATTATGAAATGCAGAGGGTTGCAGTATAGGATGTAGTAGGGTCGTTAGGTTTCTGCCCCCTGAAATGGAATCACAACTTGAGAGGATTTGTTTAATATTGTATACCCTTTGTATAAGTGACGGCCATATGGTCCATGTTTTCTTGCAAACATTCTTCCCATGCGTAAAGATTTCCCTACGCTATGGAACATGATATTACCAGCGAAGCTCTGGTAGAGGATGGTTTCTAGCCAGTTTGTTGCTAGACAAAAAGATTCCTGTTTTTGTGTATTATTCCATGCAGTGATGCTAGGTTATTTGGTTGTTGGTTTTTCTGGCATGAAAGTAGAGGCCTTCAGAGTTAACTCTTGGTGTCTCTGTGACCCTTACTACCATTTGCTTTGTTTTGTTTTGAGCATGAGCATTATTAGTGAAGGTTTCTGACTGTTTTGTTCTGTGTTTACACAGCAGAGTATGGATGTTTCATGTAACTACACTGTCAATTGGACAAGGGTGTCATCAGTCACCCAGCAAGCATTATAAACATGGCTGAAGTTGACCTCCATATCATAGCACTTACCTCCCACCCTTGGTGCTTCCACCCTACCCAAAATATGGGTTTCTTAAAGTGTTAAAGCCCTTCCTGTCAGTGTGTCAACATAGATAGATCTAGAACCTAAGAAATTGATATAGGCCACACCCCAAAATGCAGAATTGTTATACAAAAAATAAGTTTATAGATCATTGTAATTCTAACCAAAGCTACTTGTTTACTACTGTATTTTATTCAGAAAGTGACTCACATTCGTTGATAATTAGTTCAATTGTCATTAGAAAGATTAAGAGGAGATCTTCAAGATAAGCTGGGGCATTTCTGTTGATTCATTTTTATTAATGTCATTCTGTCCTTTTATTGTTATTTTGCTGGGTAACAGTTGAGATTAAGGGAATTCAGCAGTCATGGAATGCTTTGACACGATCTGTTTGACCGAGGGAATTCCAGACCTTGTCATTGTTGTAATATACTGTACATCATCATGCATCTTGGGAAATATTTCCCTCGCAGCCGGTGTAACTGGTTACAGACCTTTCGGATGAAGAACCCGGTTGATGGCCCAGCATTATAACTGATGGGGGGCTGGGAAGTCTCTTGTAATTACTACAGCTTTTATCTCTTCCAGTCACAGTGACTGAGACAGGCACTAAAACATCTTAAAGCTGAAACATCCCCCCATTTTTCAGGGCTAAATTTAGAATGGACTCATCCATTAATCAGTGAGCCCATCATGCCTCTTTCCACACAGTTCTCCATTTGACAAGGCCACAGTTCTGAGGGCCACAATTATGAAGCAGAGATTGGGAATGTTAGGGAGGAATAGGAGAAGTGGTGAGGAGGGTCTCTGTAGGAGATAGTGGTCTGGTTTTATAGGGAGGTGAGGAAGGACACATCAGGCTATACGTGAGTATTGCTGATGATGTTTTCATGTGACGGTGAAGCACTTTTTGATAATGAAAAGTGTTACAGAAATTGAGTTTATTTGTGTGGTGGTGTGTGGCTCTTTGGCTTAGGTGTCTGTGCTTGGAAGGCCCCTGATTTAAATCCCATGGCTAGCAAAAGCACTCATATCACCATTGGGCCCTTGATCAAGACCCCTAACCCACCTCTTCCAACATAACTGCTCCACGTATTCCATTATGTCTCCATTAGTATGAGACTGGATAGAAGTGTCTCCAACTTGTATACATGTACTGTAAGTAGATTTACAATGTAATCTGAACAAGTGTCTCTTTAAAACTTGCATTTTGAAAAGAATCTTTATTTCTAATCCACCCCTCCAGTGAGCAGAGTGTCTGTCAGTCCCGTGCCTCAGTCATGATATATGATGACAGCAGCAAGAAGTGGATTCCCATCAAGCCAGGCCAACAGGGCTTCAGTCGCATCAACATCTACCACAACACCACCAACAACAGCTTCCGCGTGGTGGGGGTCAAGCTGCAGGACCAGCAGGTAAGGTGTGCAGACCTCTGGGGTGGTGGTCTCTTTGGCTGGGTGACGGACTGTCAAGATCACAATGTCCGATTGTCAGTACAATCTGGGTAATCAGAGTGATACACTATAATCACAGTACTGCAGGGGAAAAGCCAGGACAAGATGTCAGTTCATCACAGGGCAAATATACACACACACACGCTGGGCAGTATAGAGACACCTGTCTAACTGCATGTCTTTGGACTGCGAGACGAGATAAAAGTACCTGGAAATCTACACAACAGGGGAAAAATATGCAAACTCCACATGCACACAACGGGGACATTTGAACTTCCAGCCCTGTTGGTGTGAGACCACTTTGACATCCCTGGTAGAATAGACACAAATAATAAATCACATTCATTCAATAACCTTTGTCTGTGTTGTTCCAAATTCTGCCTTGAACTGGCTAATATTAATACAGGAAGATTTCTTCTGCTGTCTTCCAGTACTGACTTTTTCCCATCTGATCTGTAAAGCATAACTTGTTACCTTCCACCCCAGGTAGTGATAAACTACTCCATCGTGAAAGGCCTGAAGTACAACCAGGCCACGCCCACTTTTCACCAGTGGCGTGACGCCCGGCAGGTGTACGGCCTGAATTTCGCCAGCAAGGAGGAGGCCACCACCTTCTCCAATGCCATGCTCTTTGCCCTCAACGTACTGAATACTCAGGAAGGAGGTGAGCATCCACCCTCATTGCTGACTTCACCAGTTTTTGGCACCAGGCCCACTCTGCTTTGTGCCAGGAGGTTGTGGTTTTCCAGATGTTTTCAGACCTCTGAGAATTGTGGGATTTAGCAGGGACGCTATAATAGGTCCATTATCACATGGTTCTTATGTATTACCCAGAAGTTCTCTTTGGACTTGGTTCATAGTCAGCAGCTGGATGACTATTTAGCCTTCATTCATTGAGGCTACTATTTTACACTATATGTAATTGTCTATTTGCTGTGGAAATGTGGCCATCTTGGTGTCTGGTTCACCCCCTTTGCACTTGCATGTAAATTTCTGACATTATGGCGTGCCATGTGATTAACAAACACATCTAATGAATTTTCTTCCCTTGTTAAATCTCCGACTATGCTGTCCCTGTGATTCACGTGTTCTGAAGTATGTACCTGAGAAATGTTTTAGACTATTTTTGAGAGGTGCATCCCATTTATGCCTTCCAGCGTCAAATCAACTGCCCTTCTTGGGTCTTGCTGGATGTATTTTTCATGCAACGGCTTTATAATGAGATTCTGAGTTAATGTCTGTCTCGGTTAGGGCAGAACACTGATGTACCTTCTTCTGAACTATACCTCCCCCTGCTGGTCATCATATGAAAATGCAAACACTGCTGATCATACTTGATGGATTATTAACAACGTGGGATTGGCTCATTTTTCCTGAAGTGCTGTAGAAAGCCACACTCTACCGGTTTCTCTGACAACCTTGGCCTGTTCAGTTTGTCTCACGTTATTCTGAAATCACAGGTCCTAGACAGCACAGGAGCTAACAGGGTTTTTCTCTGGTTTTCCATGTCATTCCCCACATTGACGGAAGCTCCTCCTATCTGCAGAGTGATGCTCTCTGGGTCTTTTGATAGTAGAAGGCCCAGCACAGACATCCCTCCAGCAAGTTCTGCAAGTTCTGCTGGCCGTGTATTGAAGGAACTGGCTCCCTGTCACCCAGGGGCGTCAGCCGAGAACCATGTGTGTTCCTCTTCTCTGCAATATAGTCTGTGTTCAGATTATAATTTTAGTTGAAATGCAATAGGACATTATTTCAGGCAATCATCTCTCATTCTTCATTTTTTTCTTCTTTATTGGCTTCTGCTTTTTCCCACACAAAATTTCCAATGTCTGTCTGCAATGTTACTGTGTCTGTCTGCAGTGTTATTATGAATTTATCTACTTGAAATTTCTCATTTCTCACGATGACAATAACACTGAAGACTTTCTCAGGAGGCCATGTTGAGAAGGAAAAATAAATATTCCCTGACCTTGTCCCCTGTGTTTGTTGAGGCTGTAAGCTCACTGCAGCCCTCTACTGGAAGAACAGTATGGAAGATAGCTGGATGGATGTATAATTTATAAAATAAATAGCTGAAAAGAACAGTTCTCCAGTAAGCTGTACTCCCTGATTGGATGAAGGCGATGATCCTGTTTGCTTCCCATCAGCGTTGACGGGACTCAGGTTTCAGCTTGATGCTACATATAAGAGTGGGGAGTCCGGTGTCAGCCATTAACGTCACCTGGGCCTGGCCAAAATATCCATGGAGGCTTGTGATCTGGGGCCTGCTCGTCCCATCATGCCGTGCATCTCCCTTCCTCAGTGTCTCACTTTCTGATTGGTTGATGGATGGCAGGCAGGGTTGCAAGTGGAGGAAATGGCAGATGAGTGAATACTGTTCTGACGAAGTGAATCAGGTGGGGGTGTTTTCAGAAATTCCATAGGTGGGGCGGGGACTTTGCACTCCCTGCAGATATTCGGCTGCCTCGGTTTGCTTTAAACGCAGAAGGTGTTGTATAAAGCACAGCGTGTGATCTAGCAGGAGAACCACCCCTACGGTCATCAAACTGAGCAGTAAGCACTCTGGAGAACAAGACTGAATATGTGTGTGCGTGACTGTGGCCGGCCTCTTTGGGGGTGTGGTCACCTCGTCGTTTTGGTGTTGCCTATCATGAATGACCTGCGGTAATGAGTCTCCCGCAGCCAGTAAACAGGGGGCCAAGCTTTCGAACCCCCTGTGCATTTGTGGGTGACAGCAGCCAGGCTGTCAGTTGGACTTCAGGAAAAGCTGATATGGTGGAGGTGTTTATGTTTGCTCATTGGCACGTGTGTGCATGTGTGTGCATGGATGTGCACGTGTGTCCGATTGCGTGTGTGTGTGCGTGTTGCATGTGTACATGTGCGTGTGTGCGAGTCAGCATTGTTTTTGGGTATAAATGCACTTTTTCAGAAAACTGCTGTTTGACAGGAAATTGTAGAATGGAAGTAGGAAATAGGCAAAAAGTGTGTGCTGAGGGCCTTTTAGTAGTCAATACTGACAACGGCCAACTGACTGGACATTAATAACCACAAATGTGAGGTCCCCTGTGTGGGGGTGGCGAGAAGGCTGTGCAGCCAGGCAAAGGGGGTGTGGGCAGGAAATTTGTGCCCCCAGGGTGGTGGAAGTCAGCTCCTATTCTTTGTTTTTTAGCTGCTGATTTTTTTTTTGTTGTTTTTTTTTTTTTAGAAGAACCACAAATGAACATGTGGTGAGCCCATATGCAGCTTGCAAATCTCTTGTTGGCCACCTCTGCTCTAGAAACAATTCTTATATTATTATAGCACATTATTGTTACACATTATCATTATTTATTATTATTATTATTATTATTATTATTATTATTATTATTACTATTATATACTATTAAAAGTGGCATCCCATCCAGCATGTATGCCAGCCTTGTACCCTATGCTGCCTGGGATAGGGTTCAGACCCCCTATGACCCTGACCAGAATAAACAGTGAGAAGATACAATTACAGGTGGGAAAAAAAAAAAGATTGGATTTGGGTCTGTGATTAACAATGAGAATTTTCCCATCATGCACTGCATGGTATCCTTTGTGGGCCACATTCCTCTCATCTTCAGTTTGCTTCAGCTGGCTGGCCTTCGATACATGGTGATGTAGCTGGGTGCTGTTGCTGTTTCAGAGGCTGCATGCCTATCCGTGTGCAACATCTGCTCCTGCAGGCCATCCTGCATTTATGGGGAAACTGTGCAGGTTTTCTTTTTTACCAGCAGCCATTGTGCTGCTGCTTGTGCTGATGATGGCAGCCTTGTTTGGTTAAGCTGTTTTTATTTCTTTATTAGTACAACAATAAAATTGATTCAAACTTTAAAACTTCATTAATAAGCACAGAAGATAAAACAAATTAGTTAAGCTTAAATCAAATGTTAAGTCAAATTAATACAGTAAAATTTGGTTGTATGAAAGGCTGGACACTAAGGAGGGAGAAAAGGACATGAACGATTGGCTAGGCAGAGGGTCCAAGCTGGGAAAGATGTGGAGCAGGCTAGGGTGATAAAGGATAACGATGGAAATGTATACACAAGCGAAGAGAGTGTGTTGAGCAGATGAAAAGAGTATTTTGAGGGGCTGATGAATGAAGAAAATGAGAAAGAAGGTTGGATGATGTGGGGATAGTGAATCAGGAAGTGCAACAGATTAGCAAAGAGGAAGTAAGGACAGCTATGAA
>JAACJT020000021.1:3227958-3247366 GCA_009936485.2 Gymnarchus niloticus | reverse complement strand
TGGAGAACCTTCACTGTGTTTAACGAACATGTGTAGACCTCATGGCTGGACTGTGTGTGCCATTGAAACAGCAAAGTGGAGAACCTTCACTGTGTTTAACGAACATGTGTAGACCTCATGGCTGGACTGTGTGTGCCATTGAAACAGCAAAGTACTTGCTTGCCTTGCAGACATTTGCTTTTTGCTCCCTAATTGAGTCAGCTTTTCATTTAGTTTATCAGTGAGTCATTTTAATTGTAATACAGTACACATTAAATTATGTGTATTACAACACAGCCTTTCCCGGAGGTGAGATACCAAACCTGAGGAAGGGGTGAACTGGCCAATGGGGAGGGGTTGGATCTGGGCTTTGGTCTGTGAGAGCTTGCCGTGCAACAATGAAATATTCAGGTTGCAGCACATGGTACCTGGCTGGTGTGCCAGTGTAGGTTACGGACAGGTGATAGGGGAACCTGATCCTGACCATCCTGACCACCCCAAGGTGGGCTGGGCCAAAGACCCAGAGGAGGAGGAAGAGCAACCCACACGCTATGCTCAGCCGGGACTGGGTTTGCCAGTGCGTTTGTGTCTGCCACCTCAGCCGTTTCTTCCTGTGCCGGATGTCCTGTAGGTACCAATGTGCCATTCCTTTCCACCTATGTGTTTCTGTTATGGTTGTAGCACTGGGTTTGAGAGAGAAATAAAAGCTTAGGATGGGGTGTATGGGGCCACAGCGGCATTTGTTAAGGGGTTATAGGATACTTAGAGGCTGTGTGATCTGGTAATTCACTGCATGCCGCTAAGTTAGAACCGGGGGTAAATTGTCCTCATCTCCTTGAATGTCGAACTGTGGTCCTGAGGTGAGGCCAGGCATTTCCAGTCCTGGGGGATTTGACTCATGATCACCCCATTGAAACACCAGCAGAAGTGAATTCCTAATCTGAATAGCAGAAATATATATAATCAAAAGTGCTTACAGAACTGACTTCCACAGCTTTTTAGTTGTTTTTTAACCTAGCTTTGTTTCGACAAATATCTTTGTATGTGTAAAAAAATCAGGCATGTGAAGATCATGTATGATTAATTTTGATTGTAATAAATAGAAAATGTATGACAACTATATGTTTATCAATGCATTGTACAGTTTGGCCGCAGTGTCTTTGTTGACATTGTGCTACGAAGCCGGCGATAAATTGTAGACAAGAGGGCCAATGAGATGGCTTTGTCTGCGTGACATATGATCACAGGTTCCACCACGTTCACGCTTTGCTCTTGAATTTGAAATTTAAGTAACGGGTGCAATTAAAGAAGAGCGTCTCCCACCTCTTTTGAGCCAGTGTAATGTGAGCAGGGCCTGTCTCGGTTTGTTAGCGGCCCAATTGGAGTCAAGTGACGGAGATACTCCATTCAGCATGTACACTTTTAGTTATCTTTTCCTCGGAAGTGTGATCACATGCTGTCAGCAATGCACGATGGGACAAATGTTCAGAAAAGTCACCGTCACATCTTCATAGCTAGGAAAATTTGAGTGACGTTTATTCTAAGACAATTTAAAGCCAGGTATCTCATTTGCTTGTCCTTTCTGTTTTCTGCCAATTTACTAGCTGCATATGTTTAGGTGGTGGTTTATGTCAGGTTTCAGAAATGCATCTCTTTCGAGTTTTGAGAGATCACTCTGGGGCAGTTCCACAAAGAAGATCAATCTGCCATCTGTTTCCGCAAGTGTGTGCATGCATATGTGTACCTGTGGATGTCACGGTGTGTGCCCATGCGTGTACTTTCCTGTGTGGACGCCATGTGCAATTGGATCGATTTTCCTCCTCCCTCACTGCGTGGTTAACTCTCGCCATTCATCGTTCCTGGGCGCTCTTGAATTCCATTCCAGCAGCTTGCCAGATCGCTGTGGGTCTGCCGGCATGCTTTGCACGCGCACTCCGTCTGTACCCTGCACCTGCGGCTATGTGGTCCTGGACTCACTGAAGTTCCTGTTTGAATGTCTGTTGGTTTCATCGCCCATGCCGTGTTTCCGCCAAAATAAAAGCATGATGTCTCTGTGCAGATACACATGAGCTCGATGCATTCTGTTTAACCCTTATGTCCTCTCTCCGCCTCTCCCAGTGCTCCTTTTCGCTCTTCCCCATAATAAAACAATGATGCACATTATGTTAGTTTTATTTTTTAGAGTTGCATTGTTACCTTGTTAGCATATGTAAATGCATGTGCCTCAGGAAAACATCCATTCCCTATTGTGCTCAACGTATAGAGCCACTGACATATTTTGCAGTTTATTAGAAAAAAGTGTAATTATGTCCCAGATGGAAAATATTTGGTCATGAATTTTCATAGAAGCATGCAGAACTGATTGACTTAGGGATTAATTAAGGCAAGTTCCCTCTATTTGAGGGTCAGATGGTGAGGTGTTTTTTTTTTTGAGAATTCTACTGCATCTCCTAATCGCTTAATGAAGTCAGTTACTTGGATGTGAACTAACCTGACCTGACGGTGTGCTAAATGCCTCTGTACAGGTTACTTGTCCTTCACCATCTGTGACCCAGAATGATTTGTGGTCCTTACTCAGTGGAAGCCCTTGTTTTTACCCCCATTCCTCCACTGTGGATGAGTATGTGAATGAAGGGCTCGGTACCCACAATAAGAACGGCGGTCAACGCCTCTGGTCATTCTGTTAGATGTCAGGAATCTGGCCATTCTTTCTCATCAATAAGGTTTTGCTTCTACCCACAGAACTTTTTTTGACTGGATGGTACTATTCTCTGTAAACGGCACACACCGTAGTGTATGAAAATCCCTGGAAGGTAGATGCTGGAACTACTATATCAACATCAACAGCCATACCACATACAAATTCCTTTAGAGCACACATAGCCGTTTGAATACATAGCCAAGCAATAACTGAACCACTGTCTGCTTTTTATACATTAAGTGGCTGTCACATGATTTGCAGTTTGGAGAAGCAGGCTAGTGAGTAAGTTATTTTTTGATAATAAGTTGCAGATTGATCCAGAACAATTTTTTGTCCATATCAGCAAAGTTGTGGCATGGTTGGTGGCACGATGAGGCAGCAAACAGTGACAGCAGTATGTGGTTTGGCATTCAGCACGATCTCCTTGCAGAACAGGGTCAGATTAGGCATGATGAGGCCATGGTGTTGCTGGGAGGTCACGTGGTGCTCAAAGTTTTGCAGAAAATTGTGGTGATAGGGTGGGCAGAGATAGGTCACCCCCCTGGTGCCCGAGGTGACTCTGGCACATGGCCCCCCTCCCTGCATGACTGGAAGCGTGTTCAAATAATTACTTAAGTAGGTCACATGGGCTTGATTCTCATGGGAAAAGTGTCCTGTCTCTTAGGACGGAGAGGCATTCCATCTGACACAGAGTATTGTGGGAAATCCTAATGCATATGAGCATGTCACTGACTACAGATCAATGGATATCTCAGATAAACTATGTGTGTAAGCATGCTGTTTGCTCATTTTTAAACTGTTATAAAGTTGCACATGTAGCACATACTAATTTGCTATTTAACATAATTCACAGTATTTTATGGTATCGGGGCTGCATCAATTTACTGTATTTTGATTCTAGATTCTAAGTTCAAATGAATGTAAAAAAAAGTACTGTAAGTACAAGCAATAGTTAACTGGCCTAATGTATGTACAGCTGTAGTATCTTAAGGGGCTTTGGAAGATCTGATGAACTCTGAAATGAGCCTCTGCTGCCATTTCAACTGCTTGCAGGGGGTTGGGGTTAGAGTTTATGGTGTCTTGGTAGGAGGACAGGAGGCTCCGGTTAGGCCTGTATGGTGTGCCTTGAACCCCAGCAGTATCCCTTGCACAAAATGTACAGGGTGTCAAGGTTCGTGTAACAAATGTGATCCTCTTTGCATAGTTAAATAGGTATATATATTCCATATAGAGAACATTAAAGAATAAATTGTATCTCAGTGGGTTTTTGAATCCTTTTCCATTTCATTTAACTGTTTATTCACTTCTTTTCTGCTGGGCTCTTCATATTTGTCTCCATTCAGCCTGGATATGTTTGTCTTCAGTACCACCAACTTCCCTGTGACCTTGCATTACACGTTAGGTTACCTGACACCGTGCTCTGCTATTTCACCCTCGCTAAGACTTTTCATAGCGGTCAAGTTAGAGAGACTTGCTGATGGTTGGCATCTAACCCCAAACTGTACTGTGAGAGTCTTTCATTGTTATATGATTTCCCAATATTTGATGCCGGCTTACACCTCTTAAAGAAAGCCAGTGTGAAGCGATGACATACCTTCCTCTAATGCTTCATACACGTGTTACATTTGATCATAGGTCACTCTTCCATCATATCTCTTCATAAGTGTTTGATCATGTCTTCACATGCAGGATCATCTCCAGTTAAACCCTGATTTAGGCTTGTGCAACAATTATTTAACATAATTTAACGTAATATTAAAAGTTTAAAATGATATTTTTAAAAGATGGACCTGTATGCAACACAATAATCTCATTTCTATCATTCAGGTCCAGCTGTCCAACGGCCAGCCCAGAATGGGCCAAGCGCAGATGATGCAGATTGCCAGAGAAGGTAAGAACCCCATAGCTCTCTACGCTTAGAGCTAATTTAAATAAAATAAAATAAAACCTTTAGCCAAACTTACAACCCCTTAGCAATATATGTTTCATAAACTGAAAGACTTCCCATCAAAATTCATTACGCAAAAAAGTAAACCTTACGTTAAAAGAACTGTATTCCCGATTAGAATATTTCTCTAGCAGAATAAACGTACCTTATAAACCACAATAACAATGACAATGACTAGCAGAAGGAACAAGGAAGGGAAACGGCTTTCTCAGTACACCAGGAATGTAGGTGTTATACGGTAACCCCAAACACATTTCAGGTGTGCACAAAAAGCGACCGATCAGGTGATACTAGAAAGCAGAACGTCACCTACCACGCGGAAACTGCCCGGCTTACGTCCGTTAAAGAGACGTGCAAAACAGCAAGGCGGCGTGCAGGTGGTCCATTCATCCACCTGCACCATATTTCTGATAATACAAACCTGGCTCTGTTTTTGCCCCTTTGGAATAAAAACGCACACCTCGACAATGATGTCTGATTCCATTCCCACCTGGAGCCCTCCGCAAAAAAGACGGTCTTTTGTTTTCGCTCCTCTCGGTTCGTTGAGTTTGCGGAATACAAAGCAAAAGAAAGAAAGAAAAAAAGAAACAGCATCGTTACCATAGGTGACACTGAACACGTAAACAAACATGTCGCAAAACCCCCCATACCGCTCATAAAAGGATAAGATAGGAACCTCTGTAGTCTAACCCTTAACTTGGTGTGCAAGGAGGTTAGGCAAGAAAGGAGAGTAACTTCTTCCACACTACTTAAAATGTTAGGCTGGATGAAGGCAGATTTTTGTGATGGTCCCATTTGGCAATTATTTTATTTAAAGCAATTTAATTTCTTTAAGAATTTTAAACTATAAATGGAAATGCCGTGCCAGAGCCTTAAAAACATTATTCTTCATCTAGTCCCAAGAGCATTTGATAATAGGCTGTCATAGTCACCATATTTGTCTGCACCAATTTTTGTTTGCGCTGGAACGTTGGTGGTCGTGTTAAAAACCGTGACGCAGGGTCTCCACCTAGTGGTGACAGGAGTACTGACATCAAAGGCTTGTTTTATTGTGGCCTTGATTTAGCTGGCAGCCTGTTCAGGGCAACCAGGAGACAGCTGGAAAATTCCACTCTTCTCCATCTGCTGTTTTTAGTGTCTGTGTAGTTCATACAGCCAACCATCCCTTCAATAAAAAGATCTGTTTTTTGTCCTTGAACAAAGCTTGCTAACCTCAGGAAGCTAAGTGAGACTCATTGACTCATTTACTGGATTCTTCTGGAAGCTATCCAAGACATCCTCATTAAACCTATTAAAAACATTTGGAAATCATGGCTCTTTGGGTCACACCACCAGCAGCTGGGCATTGATTCACTTAGCAGATGCTTTTTGTCAAAGTGATTTCCAAATGAGAATGCTTGGGGGTTGGAGGGCAGAGTTAGCCAAGAGCAGATTGGTTTAACGGCCATGTTCAAAGGCCCAACGATAGTTTGAGTACTCTGCCAGCCATTGAACCCATAACCTTCCAGATACAGTCACAGATTCCTTATCCACTGAACTATGCAATGCCCAGCACCAGCTGGGGGGGTCTGTTTGGGTCTTCTGTGGCATGTGAGACACCAACATTCTTCTCTCTCCCTCTCTCTCTTCCCCTCTGTCTGTCACCTCGTCTCTTTCTCTCCCTCTCTCACTCTGTCACCCTCTCTCTTTCACACCCTCTCTCACTCCCCCCCCCCCCCTTGTGGATACAGGCAGATGATGGAACAACAGCAGATGCAGGCGCAGCTTGAGAGAGAACGACGGACGTCCTCCTCAGGTGAGGGTCCAAGGCGGGAACCAAAAATGGAGAGGAAAGACTTCCTCTTCTTCTGTGTTGTATTAGGCATCAAACACACATCAGTGTCAATACTTTGTCGTGGGGGTGTCAACACGGCAGACAAGTCTGTGCTAGAATTTAGTTTTTTTAATCATTTCAGCATCCTCTGTATCAGCTTGTCATGCACACAGCAGTCCCGCAGCGTTGTAACAACGTTGCGTGAATGTTTTGCGCATGCAGGAGCAGTGCTGGACTGCTGGTCCAACATTGCATCTCCCGATGTCTTTTCTGTATCCCGTCTTCTGTTTTTTCCATTACTCTTCTTTTTTTTTCAGTTTCACCTTTCTCACTCTCTTCTTTTGTGCCGCTCCTGTGTCTCCTCATAGTCTCCACCCTGCACTTTAAGGTATCTCCCTCACCCAGCCAGTCTGACACCCCCCCACCTGAGTACAACCATTACAGGGCCGGCACCCTGCCACCCCCCTGTTACGCCAAGGTTGCCTCCTCCCCTCCTTCATCGCACTCGTCCTCATCCTTGTCCCCAGACAGGGAGAGTGACCCACCCCACTCGTTAGCCCAGCTGCCCCAGCTCTCCACCTCTCTGGTATCAGCCTTCCACCCAGTGCAGCCCGGGCTGGGCACAGTGCCCCGGAAGGTGCGACAGATCGCCCTCTCCCCACCCACAGCCCCTCGACACGCCCGGCACAACTTCTCCTCCCCCAGTACTTTTACCTCCCTTTCATCCTTACCCCCTGTAGCTATGGCACTGACAGTCAGGCAAGTGTGCCCCCTGCCAGTCCTCCCTGTAGCCCACCCATTGTCGCCCCTCCAAAACAGCAGCTGCAAAGCTCCACCCACTGACCTTGCCTCCAATGGCAGCATGGAAGACTATAGCCTATCCCAGCAGACCCCAGTCTCCCACACAATCATCCTCAAAAGCCCTGACAGTGCCTTTACCCCTTGTTGCGAGGCATTGCCCCTTTCCACTGTGATTGGCCACTCGTCCCTAGTTCCCACCCACCAGCCCCAGTACGCCTCCTCCTTCCACTCTCACCAGATGTACCAGCTCATATCCCCCTTCAGCAGCTCCCCCCCCTTTTTTACTGCGGGGCCCTCGTCCAAGAAGCCCCCCTCTCCTGTTTCTCAGACTGCTGTGGTCAACTCTGGTAAGTAACCCACAAGACAGGGCATCCTCTGTTAACACATCCAAGTGTGACACATCAAACCTCACACACTGCCATTATTAAGCAGTTGTTTGCAGGTGACCAGGTACAAACAACACTTGCGTTTACACTACACATTTCAGGGAGAACTGGCCACAGGAAAAAAAGAAAAGAAGAAAAATTTCCAGGAGAAAATTTGGTTCCAGAAATTTTAGAAAGTATGTTTAGTGATGTTTTTTCTCTTGAAATTACTTTAGGAGTAATGAAGAGCCAGTTGATTGAAAATCCAGGCTTAGGGATGTGATGAATGGAGTTCTCACAGAAATGTCCTAGCATGGTGTGCTGGGATGTCTGGACTTAAATGAAGTGGTAACAGTCATTAAGCAAACGAGGCTAGTCAGGGTTGGAAGTACCCCGCGGTGGAATCAAGACGCTCTTCAAACCCCCTCTGTTGTGGTTTGAGATTTGAAGCTGTAGCCCCCCCCACCCCAGACTGCTGCATGCCCTCTTCTACCCTACGTATGGAGATCCCTGTATCCATGACGTTTTACTACAGCCTGCTTCATTTGCATAATCAAATTTCTTTGCATTCCTAATTGCCTGATACGCTTCCCTCCTGTGGGTGTGGCTGACTGCTACCCTTCCTGCGCAGCCCCCCCTGTCCCGTCAGGACACCCGTCTGCCCTCTCTGCTGCCCCTCCCGCCACGGCACCCACATCTGTCCCTGCAGGAGGCCCCCCGCAGCCTCCGCCCCCACCGGGGCCCCCGCCACCTTCCACTGGGGTCCCGCCACCCCCACCTCCGCTGCCGGCTGGCGGTGGGCATGCAGGACACGGGGATGAGGCGCCCTCAGGGTTGGCTGCCGCACTGGCTGGGGCCAAACTGCGCCGAGTGCAGAAGGTGAGTTCCCCCAGACCTGACCTGGGGCGCTGGTGACACCCTAAAGTGTCACAGGACATTACTGGGGTGACGCTAATACGATGCCGAGAAACCATACACTTTCTTGGAAGATTTCCTTTATAGACAAGGTTATACACTAAATTATGTTTACATATGGTGTAAATTAATGAAAGTCAGCCTTTGTATGTAGCCTGTATAATCAAAATGTGCCCTCCCTGTGTTGTGAGCTGAAGTTGCCATGGTTACCGTACATAAAGCATTAAGAGTAGAGAAGCAGGCCATTGTCACCAACGCCAGGTGGGCGAGTTTCGGTCAATACCTAGTATCAATATAGTACCTGCAGAAAGTGCTGCACAGAAATATCCTACATAGGACATGAAGGAGCTCAAAGTGGGTCATATAGGAGGCAGAGTTAAAAGGAATGGTGGTTTTAGGCGCACTCCAGCAAGGTCCTTTATCTATGGCTCCCCCCTCCCCAGTCTGAAGACGGGTCATCTGGTGGTGCCAAGAACGATGCCAACCGAACAAGCGGGGGCGGTAACGGTGGCCTGATGCAGGAGATGAACGCCCTTCTGGCACGACGGTGAGAGTGAGGCTGGGCATGGCAGGTGGGGGTCCTCGTTCTCTCACATGCTCAGGGCGTCCAGACTGTCTGCCTGCACAGGTGGAAGATGTTCAGGTGAAGGTGAAGTCTTGATGCTAATCAGCATGTAACAGTGTAAAGGCACACAGGAAAGGTCACATTCCCCCATGACACCTGGTGATTGTACCACTATTATCTTTTAAGAGTAAACACACTTATGTAGTCAAAGACCTTAAATTAATTCAAAACAGTTAAATTAGCCTTTTGTAAACATATTTACACTGAGCTGAATGGCTTGCTTTTGAACTAGAAAAACCATGAAATAAACTTATTGCAAGCTTTGAATGTTCTCGTCGGCAAAGTCCCGTGTACCTAATGCAACTTTTACTTGTGACAGAAGGAAAGCAGCCACGCAGACAGAAAAATCTGGGGACAAAAAAGATGAAGATGGCCAGAGTGTAAGTAACCACAATTTTGGCTTGAACATTTATCTAGGTGGGCTGGCCTGTGAATATTAACCTGAGCTTCAGGACTCTTAACAGAAAAGGAACGAAGCTTTACCTCTGATTGCATTACATACTGCAGGTTTGCCTCTTAATCTAGGCTACATCTTGTTAACGGTGCAACTCTATCCTGTGCCAAAGACAGAACAGAAAGTGCGATGTTACGTTGTCTTATTTTATAGAATGGGACTTCGGCATAATGGACGGTTTTACAGAGCCACATGGCTGGCCAGTTCAGCGATACAACAGGCAGGCCTCTGACTGTTAAGATTGTAGTCAACCATGCAGTTATTCACCTACTATAGAGGATTCAAACAAGCACATCTGTATTATGGCCCAGCTGTTAAATTATTTTACATACATTATTTATACTTGTCTCTTCCCAGAAAAGTTAAACACTTTTTTGTAGGAACCTTGAACCACTATCTCTCCTCATATGTATACATAGACCACATAATATTTATAGCTTTTAACTCATTATCTAGTAGCAATCTCATGTGTTTTATTTGCTTAACTAAGCAACTAACTTTTAGATATTATGACAATTATCAATAATATCTTCAGAATCTGGGTTGGCGCTGATATTTGTAATCTGTCTTCTATGAGGAAACATACTTGATTTTCATTAGTGTACTGTTAGTCATGCAGAACATGGTAGAAATGTCTTGCGGGACCTGGTAGAAATGTTATTGGTCCAGCTGTGAAATGGAATACTGACGGGATTTCCTTTACATCCCTGTGTCCCCCAGGATGACCCCAACTCCCCCGTCCCTCGTGCTGCAGGTCAGCAAATTTCCACAGGTGCTGCCTTTTTATTCACAGGTTCCATTGTGTTCTCTGGCCTCATTCTTGTATGTGATGATCACACCACTGAGTATGTCAGCTGTAAACCTCTTTCTTGGTTATGTTAATAGCTAAAGGTTGCATGCCAGTTTTTAGATAAATTGGCCATACTCCACTCTGCTCAGAGTCCCTTAACAACTGTCATATGACAACAGACATGGGCAATGTGTCATCACTTTTGAAGCCAGTGTTTCCATGGTATTCACTGGATAATTTGACTGGATGGAGAAGCCCTAGACTCTAAGTATCTATCAGAAATATTAGAATCCATTTGTTATGGATTTGACTTTCCAGAAATCACCAAAAAGAGGTCCTTACTGTAATGTTTGGCATGAAGCTTAATGTAAAATGGTAAACAGGTGATTAACCACAGGTTTTAGCCCTTGAGGATGGTTCAAGCAGGACTTGTCTGATATTGTCACTCCAACTCCTCACCCAACAGATCCTGTCAAGAAGCCATGGGATCGAGCCAATTCTGCAGACAAGTCTTCAGTGGTATCGAGGTCAGTGTATTGAAGTCGTAAACACCCCCTCCCCTATATTGACAGGGCACAGGACAAATGATATCATTACACAGTCTAGTGTTGAACAGTAAGGCGTCCCGTAAACGGACGATCCAGTTAACTGAAATACTGAGAGGAAGCTTTTGCAGGCTCAGCCTCATGTTTGTGGAATACTTTTCCATGACTTATGACTTCACTTGTTCAGCCTTTCACCAAGAATTTTCTAAGCCCAGTTTTTAATTTGTGGATCCTTATTGTAAAATATCATTTGAATTATAAAAGGCTGCTTCCAGGACAAATTGTGTATTTTGTGAGTGAACTAAGGATCCTATAGCCAATCAGAGAGTGGGGTGACAGTTGTCTTTATGGAGCTGAAGAGTGCCCTTTAGCTGGTCTCTTTCAGTTTTTATTACCCACCCCATGTGTGTCTTTAAGTTACATAAACAACATTTCGTTCAAGATTATTCCCTGAATTAGTTACAAACAAGGTATCAGCAGGTGTTGCAAACCTATTTATTGTTCCCTAGATACTCTGTCATACAGTCAGCATGGAAAATCTTTTGCTATTAGTTTACCTCCCATGCATTCGGAAAACCAGGAAACCAGCTACGTACAGCAAGTATTCTTTCCGCTAAGCTCTCTGGCACCCCCTGCTGGCCACCAGCAACAGATGCCAGCCAGCTTTTGAGGCCTTGCACTGTGTGTGTGAACTTATAGGACTGATCCCAGGGCTGTATCAGATGAAGGATGCTGTCTTTTTTGCCCAACCATTATGCTAATTTTCTGAACTTTTGAACTGATGAAGTTGTATAATGGAGTTCTAAGATTGTGGAGATTTTGGGGCTTTAGTATTGTGGAAATATTGGGTATAATACAATACATACAAATACATTGTATATAGTTTGTAGAAGCCAGGCAAACTACAGTACAACGAAGATCCCCAATGATTGGTACTACAAGGAACAAGTGTACCCTGCCCAGAATATGGATTTGCGAAGACACCCTTGGAGCCAGGCCTAGACGTGGCTGGACCATGCACATAACTTGGCTGGGCTCAGCCTGAAATGCCAATGTGGAGCCATCCTGTGGGAACACCATCCATAAGATGAGAGGTAGAGGTCAGGTATAGTCCATTTGAGCAGCAGGCATGAGCGGGATGCTCGCAGGCAGAATGGAACTGTGACAATGGACACCTTGGCTGTGGGAAGGTGGAAGGTCACCTCTCTGATAGGGAAGGAACATGAACCGGGGAAGGAGACTGGAAGGTACCTGGTACAAAACCTCTTGATTGGGGGTGGAGTCTCCTGCTCTGGAGCTCCCCATGGTGAAAGTCCTCAGGGAGGTGCAGGGATACTTACAGGTTGAGGGCTGTGCGGCTGGAGTTTATCCCAGTGGACAAGTTTCGCCTTAATGTGACTGAGTCGAAGAGAGGAAAACCCTGACTGTTGTGTATGTGTTTGCACCGAACAGCCGTTCAGAGCACTAAGCCTTCTAGGAGAAAGTGGGTGAGGTGCTCCAAAGGGTACTGCTTATGGACCCTGTGGTCTTACTGAGAGACTTCAATGCTCACATGGGGAATGACGGCAATATGTGGAGGGGTGTGATTGGAAATAAAACCCTCCTGGACAATAATGTTTATAACTTTACATGGTGCCATAGCAGAAAGCCAAGGGTCAACGATCAACTTGATAGCTAAATCACCAAATTTGAGGCACTTTGGTGAGGACAGAGCTATCAACCAATCACCACTTGGTGTTGAGTTGGATTTGGGGCATGGGGAGGACGCCAGATGAACCACAACCACCCAGATGAGCAGTCAGGGTTTGCTGGGAACATGTGCCTCAGCCTTGTATGAAATTAATTTAGCTCACACCTTTGGAAAAACTTCTCTTGCAGGCTGAGTGAGGTTAGGGACCTTGAGTCTAACAGACCGTGTTCAAGACCTCAAATACAGCAGATACAAAGAGCTGAGGCAAAAAAACAGCTGATGCCTGTTACGGTGGCAACCCGAGGACCTGCTGGTGGACATCTGTGGTGAGGGAAGCTGCCAAGCTGATGGAGGCCCCCAGGGCAATGCCTGGATGTGGGTTTTCTGAGACAGTGGAAAGGTACTGACAGGCCAGAAATGCTGCAGCAAAGGCAGCTGCAGAGACAAAAGCTTGTGCATGGGAGGAATTTGGTGAGGCCATGGAGAAAGATTATTAGGTGGCCCAAAGATGTTCTGACAAACTGTTTGACACCTCAGGAGGGGCAGGCGGGACCTTGCTCGGGTTGTGTTTCGCTGGGGTGGCGAAGTGCTCCACAGTTCTCGGGATATTGTTCAGCGGTGGAAAGAACACTTTGAGGAACTCCATAACCAGGGAAATGCACCCCCTTACTGGGTGGCAGTGTTGAAAACTTCTGGTCAATCAGAGTCAATTACTGCAGCTAAAGTAGCTGCGATGGTCAGAGACCTCCATGGTGGAAAAGCTGCAGGGGCAGATTGGAATGTATGATGATCCGGCTGACCAAGCTACAGTCTGTGGTCATGGAACCACAGACCACATGCTAGCACATGACCCTCATCAAAAAGATGATGATGATAATGCATATGCAGAATATGATGCAGACCATCTATGACTCTGGTTTATAACGAAGGAGGTCACTGATGGCGTCTTGTTGCTCATTAGGGTGCGGCCAGCTGGCAGTTCCAGTGACACAGACTCAGACTTTGACAGAATGAAGCAGGTAGGAACTTCACCTTTTATCAATCGGCCACACCTGATTTGTGCTCAGAGAATAATTAGGGGATTGGCTTCTTACATAGTCTTTTAAATGAAGGCTTAGGCATGAGAAATTGCTGTTAAATCAGGTACCCAAACAAAAGTTGATTCATCAATTTCACGTTTATCCTCTCAACATATTTCCACAGGTCTCAAATTATGAGTGCCTTTTTAAATCATTGTGCCCATTCCTTTGGCATGTTAATATAGTTGGGAATATCAAATTTCATGAACAATAAAAGTATGCATATTTGAGGCTTTAAGATCGATGAAAAAATACAACCAACAGTTCCAACAAAGTTTTGAAGCACGACACTGACTTAGATGGAGTGTTTGTTTCAACAGGAGATCTTGGAGGAAGTTGTCCGTGAGTTGCACAAGGTGAAGGATGAGATAATTGATGGTAAGGCCTCTACACAAAGTGTGGAAACCACATAAATTACATTCAAAGCTTTGATTCTCCCAGCCAAACAAAATACAACATAGTTCATAAGCTGAATGGTTTCAATATGTATATTTGCATTATGTCTCCAGACCTGAAATATTATCTACCATGCTTCTAATTTGTGCATGGAGCTTCTTTTAAACAAAGTTTTGAGGTGACGTTTGGTCATTTGGAAGCCAACACTATGTGTGCAAACAAATTCTTCTCTCTGTCTCTTCTGCAGCCATTAGACAAGAACTTAGCAGAATCAGCACAACGTAGTAGTGCTGAAAAGTTATGAAGGTACCAGGAGGTATCGGGGTTTCCCAGGAGAGGAAGGGGTGACAGAGAACGACATCCTCGCAAGGCATTCTGGGGAGTTGTCATGAAAGCATTACTAAAAAGCTGGGCTAAGAGCTTGGGGCTGGTGGGTGGGGGGGCTGGATGGACAAACGGATGAACGGCCATGCACTGATTCCCCCCCGTACATAACGACAGCCCTATGGGCTGGCTGCTGCCCTCAGTCTATTATCTTAAAAGAATTCTGATGAAGTTACTTTTTCTAGGATTTTCTTGTTTTATTATGCTTTTTTTAAGACAAATGTTGCACACCATTTTATGTCAGCCTATGATATTTTATATCAGTTTTCTTTTTCCTTTGGTTATGGGGAAATACAGTTATGAAGGTTGGCTTTATAGTTACTTGACCTCAGCATCCTTTTGCCAACACAGATGTATTGGATTCACTGGAGTTGTTACTAACCTTAAAGAATTGAGTTTGTAGAGGAAAAAGGTATGGCTATAGATAGCAAACAGGTGGAAAGATCGGCCTGCTTGTGTGTGGTCATGTTGCTAATCAGATGCTTATTGGCTGCAAGATGAACAATATGCCATTTTAATACACCCCTTTTTGACCAAGTGCTTCCTGGGTTGAGAAAAAAAAAAAAAAAAAAAGCTGAATCAATTTAAATAAAACTGTGAACAACAATCCAGTGTTTGAAGTGGTTCCTTATGCTGAAATTTGTCTTCCAACATAGGGACACTGAGCCCGGCGTATCAGTGGAAAAATGTACATAGATCAAATTATTCATTTGAACATTGTTCTAATAATGACCTGCCCAGGGTGTACCCCGCCTCTCACCCAAAGTCAGCTGGGACTGGCTCCAGTGTCCCTGTGACCTGACGGATAAGCAGTACAGAAAATGGATGGATGGCATTTTTTTTTTTTTTTTAAAATGAGAAATTATTGCCAGTAATAAAAAAGGCAAAAAAACAGAAGGTATTTTCCAAAGTGGAGTATTGTTAATATTAAATTTTGAAAGAAACGATTTTAAACCATTTCAATAAATAATGTGATAAGACCGAACATTCAGCAAAACATTTTCAAAAACAGTATAACATTTCCTAATCATGCCAAAGGGCAGTCATTCCATGGCAAAATACTGTGGCACTGCATGAAGTTCAGTTCACATAGGCATTGCTGAAGAAATCACATTTACAGCTATTTCAGATCCTGAAATGACTTATTTCCTCTTTGCACTATGGTGACATTACAGTTACAGGAAGATCTTGAAGTGCCTTGACTAAAGTTAAACCTTTTTTGTTTTACACAACTGTGTTCTCTAAAAGGTCTTATAAGGGTTGCCACCTTAGGCCCATATATGTAATTTTCAAATTCCACAAGCCGCATTCGTGGCAAACATTTATTCATATTTCAAGTACTTTTATGGCACTCTCCTTACTGCCTAGAAATTACGACGTTGTCAAAGGGTTCACAGGGCTTTAATCCACTTATTGGCATGGCCTTTAGCAGAGAGTTGGAGAGTACCCCCTCTCCACTACTTCTACATTAAATTCCACTGACAGCCATGAATGACAAAATAACCAGTCCTGTTTTAGCCACTATAGCGTTAGAGAAATGGAGGGGTACCTTTTGAACAATATCCCTTTAAAGCCCCCATTAAGATTCCTCTTGAACATGCTGACAGAGCGGTCACCCTGCCTGAACTACTAGAGAACGAAGAAATTTCGGAGGAAGGCCAGGAAAAGCTGATCAGTCCTGCTTGACCAAGTTATACTTGCGCTTGATCCTCGCATATGGGCCAATGCTATCATCAAACACGAAGTCCCACAGCACTTGCACCCAGGAGGTGTGATGGGGCAGGGAGTCATAGTACTCTGTTGCGATCTTCTTCACCTGATGTGGGGGTAAGAGGAGGTTAGCTGACAGAGAAGCAGAAGTTTAGGGAGGGATTCCAAACAAGGAGCCACATGATGGGACTTCAGAGCCACACCCATTGTCTACCTGGGCTTCTTTCCTTTTCCACTGGACTTAGAAAAGGGAACATTTCCATTTGCTAATATGACTGATGTATGCTTATCATTGGTGCCTGATACGTCACTGAAACAGTCATGTGACCACTCTATTGTTAGGATGGAACTAAAAGCCAGAAGCCACATTATAGGTGAGCTACAGACAGATTCACACACATGCTGAATAATGCTAATCAGCAGATAGGCTTAGGATACTCTAAAGGTTCCTTGACAGCACAGAGACATTAATATTGTGATACATCAGACTTACAACAGCCTACATAGCCCAGCTGCGTTTCGTAGGCTATAGCGATCAGCTGCCATGAACACACACCCACCGGGCTTTGACAGTGTAACTGATGGGAATGTAATTAAAGGGAAGCCTCTCAGTAAATGGACTCACACACATACTGCTGAGGAACAAATGTGACAGAAGCTGATCAGCTCTTTGGTAGCACTGTTGATGTTTGCACAGGCTGTTGAATCCGTTGTGTGTTTCAGGTGGTGGTCCATTGATAAGTAATCTATTATGCGCTTTTTGCCATTCTAAACATGCCATATAAGAGTCCTGTTTCCTTACTTTAGCCACTTGACAAGCCAGAAGCTGTCAGGGAACTGAACATTTGCCAGTGCTTCTTTCTGAACGGCCCTCCCTGGACTTACACCCTAACATTTGCCTGTGTTTTTTTTCCCTGAGCGGCCCTCCCAGGACTTACATCCTCTATGGGCCCAATTTGTAGCTTATTAACATTTCTCTTTAGTTACACCGTGAGGCAAAAGCTCCCACACATTTTATTGCCTGATCCTTAGATTCCTATAATCCTTCTGTGCTACAGAGAGCCAGATGGCCATAAAGATCTTACAGGAAATGAATGAAGCAAACTTCCATGTGAAGCCAAAACTCACCAGTGGTAGCCTGCTGCCGGGGATACTGGGGAAGTCATGGTGCTCCATGTGGTAGCCCACGTTGAAGGTGATGAGGTTCAGGGGACCGTAGTAAGAGTATGTCTCGTAACCCTTCAGGAACATGTAATGCTCGGCGATGAAGTGACCAGAAATGGGATGCAGACCCATGCAAAGGATGGACCCAGAAATCAGGTAGACGACGGGTTTCAGTCCCCACAGGTAAAAGATGCACAAGTCTGCCACAATCTGCACCATGGCATTCAGCACCTCCAGGCTGGACACAGGCTTGGGGTTCACCACCAGGGGGCGGAGTGCGTAGAAGAAGGGCTGGAGGAAGAGCCAGATGACCTTACGGAATGGGGTACAGAAGAACCAGCCCTCCAGATCGGTGGGAATGTCCACGTCCAGGCCGTCTCCGCCCAGGTAGCGGTGGTGATCGATGTGGTACTTCTTAAAGGAAGCAGAGTAGGGCAGGCCGATAGGTAGGTTGGCAAACATGGCAAACCAGCGGTTCCAGCGGACCTGCTTGTTGCCAAAGGCTACGTTGTGGGAGATGTCGTGGATCGCCAGCGTCAGAGAATGGTTGATGCAACCACCAAATGCATAGGCCCAGAACAGCACCCACTTCCAGGAGAGGTCCTGGACCAGGTAGCAGCATAAAAGCTGGGTCAGCACCATCCCAAACACGATCCACTTCAGCTGAGGGTCAGGACCCATCAGGGACTTGATCTCAGGGTACTTTGCTGTGTGAAGTGACAGAGAACAAGTTTATAGTTGTGACAACAATGGCAGGATCCTGCTCCATCAGCTAGTAAACTGCTCAGGGTGAAAGAATACCAGGAATAAGTGTAAGCAGCGCTCATTCTTACTGTCACACAACAGCCTCAAGAAAGGCCGAAGAGCTGGAAAGTTTCTTTGAGAGTTGCAATCTCAATCTCAAACCATCTCAGCACAACCAGCCCCAAGTTTCATGTAAACAACCCAAACCGGTCTGGTGGAACGTTCCGGGTTTATAACCTCATCACCAAGCAAGCAAAACCGGAACATGGAGAATGTTTTCAGCATTATTATAATCAAACATTTTCTTAAGCCGCACAGCAGCAAGTTTTGAACAATGGCTGCCTTTCTGGAAAGTTTACTTAGATTAATGGGCGATTTTGTTACAACATACCTCCCGAAAAACGGATGAGTCTTATTTTAGGAATGAGAAGAATGTACTGCACTTGCTGCTACACTACAAAATCTTTAATTTTTAACTACTGAAACCATTAAAATAAAAAATTCCAAGCCAAAACTCGATTAGGCTGCAGACAAATCTTATGGAGGACTTTAACCATAGTGTCATTTCTGACTAGTGATTATAATGAGCAAGGCTTTTATGGATTTCGGTAATAGTGGAGAGGTTAAAGTAACTAAGCTGCACCTCTTTAAATGTAATTATTATGTTTGCAGGTTAGGGAGTGTTCCATTATGATATTGAGAAGATAATGTAGGCGTAGAGCCTGAAAAAGAAAGGAGCAGGCTACCCAATTTGTTAAATGCCTATCTTACTGGTATTCGAATTTAAAGAATAAAACATTGGGATTTCCACAAATCCGCTTTGGCCAAGGTCTTCCTCGGGGATTGTTTGATCAGGGGGCAGAATCACTATGTGTGGCACAAAGATTTTAAACACATATGCATTTCAAATGTAAAAGCCACAGAAAAACTAGCCTAGGCTGTGAATATAAGCAAATCACCCGGACTGGCAGTCTGACCGGTTTGCCCTGCGGCTGGGCCCACAGGTACAGGTAAATATAAAAACAGCCGGCATGTCAGCAGTGCACCATGACTAGTCACCAATGAAGTCGGCACCATTTTACTAGATATTTTATTGTGGCTGGGGCAGGCCATGCGAATGCTTCTTTATTTGACTAAATATCTTTTTTTTTTTTTTCTTTAGTTAATTTGCATGGAACGCTCACACGCGTATGCAGTGTGACTGAGCCGATGGGTCACGTGTCACTAATTAATTCAATTCAATTTTATTTATATAGCGCTTTTAACACGGAGCACGGTCACAAAGCGCTTTACATAGTCCCGGGC
>JAACJT020000021.1:3187132-3221125 GCA_009936485.2 Gymnarchus niloticus | reverse complement strand
AGGAGCCAGACTCAAAGGGGAAGCCTGTCCTCCTCAGGCTAGCACCAGGCAGGACAAATTAATGAGTCCGAGTAGAATAGATATAAAAGGACAAGTCTTGTATCTTGTAATTACTAGACAAGGCTATAAGCCCAGGAAAATGAATGATTCGTTACAGTCGTAGTATTCCCGTGTTGACTAATAATGAAATTACAGATGTGTAAATGGATCTTAAATGGTTCATAAGTGGGTTTACAGGTAACTAGCCAAAGGCTACCTATTTATAAAGGAATCGTTATTCATTGTTACCGTAAGAATTATTAGAGGATGAGATCTACAGACTTCGTTTTCTAACAGATACAGTTGACAGATGTAAAGGAACCGCAACTCACTCACAGCATGTATCAGTATATTGTTATGCTTTGCAAACAACAGCAAAACATTCTGGAATCCAATATTAATGGATGAACAGCTTTCACAAGACCTCATTTACTTCATTGCTTTCTCATTTTATCTGCCGTGTAAGTCACTCAATTTTCTTATTGGTTTTCCAGCTCTTACAAAAGGCACCGCTAAGCACTACCTGTGAATAATTAGTCTTTTTCCAGGACAGAACACAGGGATTATCACAATATAAATATTACAACACATGACACACATACACAATCAAATACCCTGGACAATCACTCATTCCCTAATCATCAATTAGAAAAATGTGTACAAGGACTCAAATTATTTACACATCAATTAGTCTTAATTTTAGGTTTAGTTGGCAAAATTCTAGATTTACCATATGTGGAATTTCCTAAAAAGCTGCAATTTTACTAGCATGATCAATTATTGTTAATTTGAATTAACTTGGTCAAACGATCTTTCTATCCAAAAATGTTTGGAATTAATATGATTAAAGAAACAGGTGATGGTTTCCATTTGGAAATGCAATCACGACAGTTGCTGATGGGACAAATGAGGCTTCAAAAGCCATGGTCGGCAGGAGTATCTCAAACTAAATCAATGCTGGTGATGGGTAGTTTGTGATACTCCCAACCCATCACGGGTTTTGAAGCCGCATTTAGCGTCAGCGCTGATTGGTTAGTTCAGGATACTCGCACCCACCACAGGAATTGAAGCTTCATTTGTGCCATCACTAATTACAGTCTCTGAAACAGAGGTATTGCCTCTGACATGTGTCCTCACATCAAAAGCAGGATATCTCAGCTTGACCACAACCGTACTGCAAATCTTCTGTAATGCAATGAGAACACTTCCAACAGTCTGCGTCATGATCGAATGCAAAACAGCCGTATAGCAAAATTTAATCAGTAACCCAGAGACAAATAAACCTTTATGTTCCTCTATGCGAGTCACCTTCTGCAAATCACACACACACACAATTTATACCTACAATAAATCGACACGTATTCATCTATTGAATATGAAGACCCACCAGGCCACTACTGAAAGAGTTTCACAATACAGCTTATCCAGACCACAGAAGGTGTGGCCCATTTTAGAGCTACAACTCTCTGATCTACAGTATTTCTAACCCATCTGGAGCTCCTATGCTCGCGTGGGTGCTATATATTTCTGCTTCAACTGCTTTGTGCAAACCGCAGGTAAACACTGTGCGTGAGTGAGCAGTACAGCCACCAGAGAGCCACTTAGAAAACATTTTCTAAATGTTTCTCAAGATTGATTACTGGAGTAGAGTAGATGGTGCTAAATATGCATATTCAAAAGAAAAAAAAAAAAACCTTAGATTGAATCATTACTGCCCCACCAAAAATCCGTATGTAATAAATTAGTTATGCATAAAACCAGACCCACTGAGATTCCATACAAAACTTACTGTACTAGCACTCATAATGCACCTTCACTGTGACTCTGGATACGAGATCATCTGCTAAAGATGGATTTCTGTCTCCTATTCAGTAATATCTGCCCAGTTACACAGCTATTAAGCCATTCTAGCATAGAGCCTGCTGATGACCACATTATTTCAATCTTAGACTGACAGTTTACTCCTAAATCTCACAATATGCAATTTTAACTCTATAGCAGAATTCGGCCAATTTGTTACAGGCCCACTCGCTTGAATTAAAGATGTACAGGAAATGATTCAAAGTTCATAAAATTCACAAAAAAGAACCTAACATTTATCTGAATAGAGGAGTGCTCAAGACCTTCTTTAACAAAGGATTTTCATAGATGCTTCTTCAGTTCAGCTACATTTTTAGTCAGGTACATTGGATACCTTTTCTATTTAAATTCTTGGTACTCATTCCCCTTACATTTAGCAGTAATTCATAGGCTATTAATTTCAACAATAGCCAAAGAGGACCTGTAAAAGGCACAGATAGTGCTATTCTCAATGTAAAATGTTGTTTCAGAAATGGTTTAGTCATTCCTGGGAGGCTATACCAGGAAACCACCATTTTTGACCTGGCAAATGCACCGTTTACAATTAAGTACGGATAAATTATTAACACCTGCAATGTGCAAAACGAACCACCCCCCAGTGTTTTTGCCAACCTGCTTTTGTCTTGGCTGAGAGGTACAAGTAACAGCCATGGCAATCGACACAGATAAGCGTAGAGTCCACCTTCCATGTGTGTACGTTTCTATTACATTCCCCATTAAAGCACGCAACCTGAAATGGGAGCAAGCAGAAAACCGACACGCTGCAGCAACACAAAGCTGATCTTTCTGACAACAAAAGAAATCTGTTTAGGCCTTTTGTCCTGTAAAAAATCCCAGGCTAAATTAAAATCGTAGGTGCACTTGAAGGAACTAAATCGATCATGAGAAGAGAACGCATGCTAAATACGGGTTTGCATCCCACACTCCTGAAATCCACAGGGGTGTGTCAAACCGCATTCCCCGTGTTCGGGCCGATATCGAGTATATCACTCTTGCGCAAGAGGAAGAAATCGGAGTAAAGGGCAGGCAGGAAGGCAAGCTGGTGAGAAGTCGCGTTAAACACCGACGGTCGCCTGTTACCGCCACATCACGTATACAGCAAGGCCTGAGCCACCTCTCCACGTAAAGGTTTACACGGACTGGCTCAGGGGAATACGCTGGTCTGAGGTGTAAACCTAGAAATTAGGACTGAATTTTCATTTCACTGGAACAACATTAAAGGGAAAACTGAATTTTGTCATTTTTTTGCATACGAAAAATACTACTTATATTACAGTTCTGGATATTTGAATTGGAAATGAACAGCACAACAAAGGATGTCCACTCGGCTTTTTTTTTTTATCACAAGTCGAGTTCCTCGACCGCCTCAGCTGCCAAATGACCTATGTATATTTTAACGAGTTCAGGAACACTTGATTGCTTTTCGCTATGCGCGCTGCCAGAAGTTTCTGGCCCACTGAGCGGATCATATTGACAAGGCACGCTTAAGTCATGCCGTGCAATTAGTGCACATGTGACTTCTGTCTGTTCTGGCTAGCCAGCGACAGGGACCGGGTGTTGTTTTCACCACAATACTGCACCCCTGTGCGGGGCTGTCGTGTCGCTATACAACACACAGCTGAACGGGACATCGACTCTCCCAAAAGCTGATGAAAACAATCCAGGTGCCTTTTATCCTCTATGAAACCGGACACTGATATTGTCCCCCCGCAAAAGGCCGGTTGACATTTCAAATCGTCCACGCATCCCGGGAGAGTCACACTGAATGACTTTAGTAGGTACCCAGCAAACAGGGAACGTTCCCATTAGGTTCTGTTGCAACGTTATATAACTAACGTTCCTGTAACGTTCTTAAAGTGTGGATCGGGAAACTTAACTAGAAGAGAACGTTACGGGAACGTTTTTATAACTTTTTTTTGTTCAAAAAAGTCCCTGAAACGTCCAGAAAACTGGACGTAAAGACGTTCTAACATAAAAATGTTTTAAAAACGTTCTGCTAACCTAAATTGTTAGCTGGGTAAATAGCGCAGTGCGGGGGTTTTAATTCAGTTTTAAATGGATTCAGATGTACTGATTGAACATGTTACTGGATCGCCATACTCATGCATTGCTTAAAAGAAGCGAGTTTTATATTTTGCACCGATTTCCAAATACACGTTTTGAAAATCTGTCAAGAAAACTCCAGAACCGATTCGTGTACGGATTCCAATCGATTTTTAAACACGACGCATTAAGCTACATTTTCTTATAATTCATTGTGTGAAGATCTGGTCCTAAATCATGTCTGATTATTTAAAGGGAGCTGATCTAATGCATCGAAAACCGGCACTTTAAATAACACTTTAAAAACACCCAACTAAAGCAGCCTAAACTGTAACTTAGATGTCCAGCAGCAGATGTGATCCCTCCAGCTTAAGTTTGAACTAAAGGTTTCTTTTCTCCGCTCGCTACAACAGGTGTATCTAGGTCGACTGAACCACACCGCTGCCTCGCCATAGACGTACGGAACAGGTTACCCATCCACAGATACGGATTTTATCCGCAATACATTTCCATTTTGTACATCGAAAACGAGTGCATCATACCTCTCATCATCTCGGTATTCAATTCGCTTAATTAATACACTCAATAAAAACAACCCCCCCCCCCCATAGCGCCTACGTTAGAGAAACTTTTCCTTTAATCCCGAAACTGCGATCGCCAGGCTGAAACCCTGATCGACAGTAAAAAGCAAAACATCTGAAACCGAAGTGGTGGCCGGGGGGCTGTCCTACCTAGGATCTCCTTCCTCCTCGAAGTGTGCGGCTGATCGGTGTAGACCCACTCAAAATCATCCAGTCTTACTTTCGCCCCCATGTCAATCCTCCAGTAGAAGGTCCAAGGACCGTGAAGCGCAGAGGAGTTGATTTTCGCAAGCACACTCCCTCCTAAAGGCAAGAGGTAACTCTGAGCTCCTCCCCGATTAAAAACGCTGCACGCCGGCTCAATGGTTATACCCGCAGAACAGTCCATCACCAAGGTAACAGAAAACTACGACGGTATAATAGGGCACCGCGTTTGCGGTGAGACGGCGTTCTTTTATTTCATCTGGAACACAACTGATAGATCTGATTGGTGTTCAATAGCTACGGCGACAGCAAAAATCCAACCGAAGGCAGTCGTAGTTGGCTAGCAAACTAACGCTGAAGTTAGAAATACCCAACAGTCTTCGCTAACGTTGAATGACATAATAGAACGAGCGTGAAAAACAAGTTGTGACCACAAGTCCGGGTTTACCGAATTGATGCTTACTAACAAATCACGTACCATTAACCCTGGGTATTGGGTCAACGGGCGAATTAGTTTATCCCGAGGTAAAACGGTGGACAGACACATGATGTTGCTAATGTAATTAACTGAATGGAAATAAATATTAACGCGAAATTATGATTCGGTGTCGGTCTCAGAATTATTTTTTTGTCACGACTTCAAAGTGATATGCTGCAATTGTACAAAAAAGCCGCGTTGGAAGCGTCGTCTGCCTATAACCAATCAGGTTCGACAGGGGGCGTGTCAGATTCAGCAGAGGCGTGTCCATAAAGCAATCCGTTTCGTCGTTTAGATATAAACCAATCAGCTCCGACACGGACGTACCTGTGGGAGAAAGCTGGTGCGGAAAAATATAACGCTGCAACACCGAGTCGTTACGGCGGTTGTCTAAGCAACCGAATTGCAGTTCTTTACAGCAGCAAGGGCAGCTCTAATACCTCATCTCGAATGTTGTATCAAATTTCGATCATTAAAACAGGCTTTATGGTTACGAAGTAATGATATATTGTTGTATCTAAATTAAATGTTGTGGAAGAAAAAAATGTCATCGGTATAATCGGAATTGTTTTGTTCTGCTGATTAGAGAACATTTTGAGAGGCGAAATGTGAACGAGTGTGTTTCCATAATCTGAGGGTTAAAATGCTTGGACTGTTGTGACGTGTTTGATATTAAATGCTAAGTAGTGCGATGCTTTATATTAACGTGGAGAAAAGTATATTATGATTGTGTAAGACAAAAGGCTGCACCCTGAACTGTATCTCACGGTATTGCAGTAAAGAAAACATGGGGGTGTGCGGCTCCAGAACAAGCCTTATCTGCAGACACAGCCACCCCAATGCAAAGCTGAAAGTTGCAAAGCACGGATAGTATGGTTTGCTGCGAAACCGGTACTAACTGGGATGGGGCAGTCAACTCTGTGAGATGAGGACCTTAGAGAGTGATAAACAAGGGAACATTCTCTCTGGGGAAGATATAAGAAGACTTGCTCAGTGGCTGAGGTTCAGATTTGAGGGTGTAGCCTCCTGTCTCCGCTTGTTCTGTGCACGGTGCAAACGTATTTGAAGAATAAACACTTTCTGCAACACGAAGGTTCATGTTCGGTAAAATTCCTTTGGAGTCAAGAAAATTTCTTCCACAATGTACAAATTTACTACGTGACTCTCAAACAACATCATACAGTCAAGTTGCAATTAGAATGTAAACAGGCAGTCCAATGGGTTTGTTTATAATGAAAACTAACATACACAAAGAAGACCAGGAATATGTGCTGGATAACCATATCTAAATATCCAGTGATATGAAATGCATAGGTTGCTAAATGGTTAGCACCTGCCTCATACTTCCTTAGTTGTTATTTAGTTGTTAGTAGTTTAGTTCCCACCCCCAATGCTCTGTAAGTTATATTTATGTTGAATGGTATGTGTGCCATCTAGTGGCTCACCTGAAATTTCTGAAGGGACATTAAAATCATCAGAAAATATGTCAAAAGGTATAAAAAAAATCTGTCTCACAAGTCTTGGTCGCGATAAACCAGGGGTCAACAATCCAGATCCTTTTGTTTATCATAGTCATTATTATTGTAATTAGATCAGCTGAAGCACTTAAGTGATGTGCTAGACTGGAAATGATAAAGCACAGCCTTCATTATCAGGACTGAGAAATCACTGCAATACACATTTCACACTACCGGAGGGCTTTCAAAAGCAAACACAAAGTGACTTTCACATTTGAGATCTTCGTTTTTCCAGCTAATTCCACATCTGTGTAGATCCCGTTTTATCTACAAATGATTATATAGGCATTTTAACACTGTTCTCCTTCACAGTGGAGAGAAAACTGATACCAGCACCCTCTAAAAGTGTTTTACATTGCCCAAGTTTGTTAAACTGTGCCTTTTAGACATGCTATTTAATTGACTAAACTACATAGTGAAGGACTGTCTCAGCATTGCATGACACAATAACAAGACAGCAATTAAAGTAACATAAAGCAAAAAATGTCAGAAGAAACCCACATGACCATCAAACTGTTCTGAATTCCTACCCACAGCCCTGTGGGTGTGAGATGACGATGTCACATTGCAACACGCAAAAGCAATTTTTCTTTGTTAGCCATTGTCATTACTTAACAGGTTTTAGTAACCAAGAGACTTTATAAGAAATTCAGGGCCAGGGAGAAGGGTTGGAATCATGAGGATGGGGTATGGTGGTCAATGCTGTGAACAATACTGACCAACCTGTAACAGATTTACCAAAAAAACCTGCTGGCCGCTAAACCCAGAGAGCACTGGGCAATGCAGTGTGGCTCCAGAGAATCTGCAAAAGAGATGAGAAGCTTGGGTTGCTGAGAACGGCGGTGCCTCCTGTTTTATGTCAACTGACAGCTGATTTACACCTGAAACATAAGGTGAGATCATCTACTAATAATGAGTTCAGAATTTCAAAAAGAAAGGAGAACGAGCACGCTCTCAGCCCTCAGCAGACCAAAGATATACCCCTGATCTACAGCGGGACACTCATGGTTGTGAAGTTACCTCACTTGATGTTTCAGGTGTATATCACAAGCTAATGAAAGTGCCTTCCAAATGCCATGGGGCCTTGGTCCTCAAGGATTCTACTGCTAACTAGGAAGATGGTTGGTTAAACTCCACAGTACAAACTGATTAGGCCATCAGTTTTCCAGTCAGTCAGCGACTTTCACCAGTTGCAGTGAAAATTAACTCATTTGAAAGCTATAAATTATTTGCATTTATCCTGCTTGCTTTTATCTAATATGCTACATTGTTTAATTTGGACTATAAAATAATCTCAAGTATTCCATATTTTATCCTATTTGCTCTGCTAACAATTAAGCTGAAATTATTTTGGATATTATATTTTCTTCATTAAACCACTTGCACTTATTTAAAACTATCACCATCAAACAACAGACCAATTTGAGAAAAAAGGATTGTGTAAAATCATCTGCCACACTGAAGGCATAATGGAATTAACAAACAAAGCAGCAGGTGGCATAATAGTGAAGGACATTAATTTATCAGCTTAGGTTGCAAGTTTTAGTTCCAGAATGTTCCCTCCTGTGTCACTTAAGGAAGTGACTTAATCTAAAACGTGCTTTGAAAAAAATGCAAATAAATGCAATTCAGAAATCACATAAACCCGATAAGTAATTCTGATCATATTACAATTATGTAACCTAGGGAAAATGTTAGTGAAACAATCGCACTGTGCTGTCCTTTGAAAAAGAATTTGTCCAAACTATGGACACGTTAGTACTGATAATATCACACAAATCGAAGGCAATAAACAATTCGCAGCTGATACAAAACACATCAACACCCTCATCATTGTCACGCAAAAGGAGAATACAACCCTTCCACTGTGCTACTACCTGAAATGATCAGTAAACTAAAACGGACCAGAGAAATGTAGCCTAAACCCAGTGGTTATTTAGCATGTCCCCTGTCAACAAAGACGAAGACCACATTACAGTGTGTATCGTAAACACTACACACTGCACATATTGCTATAGCCTCAAATCAATTGTGGCTAATAGTTTACTGTAGCAAACGACATGCAATTAACTGGCTTTGTAGCGTCACCGATTTAGCATCATTTTTACAGTCTTAATATTCATCGTTACATTCTTTAGACAAATTGATGTGGCAATTTACTTTTCTGATATTAACGCGTATCACACAGTACACGGAAACAAGCAGCATCATACAGCAGAACAGCAACACGTCAGGATACAGTCATCTGCAAAGACAGCTCATTATGTGAGTTTATTATATAAAACACACATAAACCCTGTCATCATTAAAAAAAAAAAAAATCAAAAGACCAAAAAAACCTCCACTAAACGACCAAAGCACGTCCGAGCAGCTCCTCTGCTTTGACATGTCCCATAGACGTAATAGCAACTCTCGCGAGATGTGGTATCCAGAGCATAGTGGCGACGAGAGTTGGTGTGGGACGGAGTTAGTTTGTGTTGTCGAAGAAGGAGGAAGGGGAAGAGATCAGAGAGAGGGGGGGGGTCGGTAATAGAACAGAGCGAGTGTGAGAGCAATCGGGGGAATCCAATATGGCATCGGGCGACACGCTCTACATTGAAACAGACGGCTCGGAGATGCCGGCTGAGATAGTCGAACTCCACGAAATAGAAGTGGAGACCATACCGGTGGAGACTATAGAGACAACGGTGGTCGGCGGAGACGATGACGACGAGCACCATCAGCCCATGATCGCCCTACAGCCACTAGTCACAGACGATCCGAACCAGGTTCACCATCACCAAGAGGTGATCTTAGTGCAGACACGGGAAGAGGTAGTCGGTGGGGACGACTCGGACCTTCGTGCGGATGACGGCTTCGAGGACCAAATCCTTATACCCGTCCCGGTCCCTGCAGCCGAGGAGGAATATATCGAGCAGACTCTGGTTACCGTAGCCGGGAAGAGCTCTTCGGCGGGCAGAATGAAGAAGGGGGGAGGCGGCAGTGGGAAGAAAGCGGGTAAAAAAAGCTACCTTAGTGCAGCAGAGGCCAGCGGGAGAAAATGGGAACAGAAACAAGTGCAAATAAAGACTCTGGAAGGGGAGTTTTCAGTTACAATGTGGGCTTCAGGTAAGTGCCTGATTTCATTGGGAAAAGTGTTCTCTCCACACATTGTTTTCCGTCTACGCTAACAAAGCGGGCCTTGCAAGGGCGTTGTCCTCCTGTGCGAGACTGGCTTTTGATGTCATGGGCTAGCCCGCCGTCGGGAGTGTTTTTTAATGCTCTCAATCCAGCCTCGAACGTTGTCCGATTTGAAATGTTTTTGTTTTGAAGGGAAGCCATGTTTTTTTATGCGTTGATGGGCGCCGCCATGTTCCCCCGGTCCAGTATGGCGGCCCGAAAAAATGGCGTTGGTGCGGCCGGGGGAAGATGGCGGCGGCTGCGCGAGCGAGCGAGCGCGCTGCTGCTGCCTCGCGGAGTAGGCCGCAATGGCGCAGTTTAACGCGGGCCGAGATAACGGTTAGCGCGGGGGGAGGGGAGCGGCAGAAGTGGCGGGGCTCGAGCAGAACTGTAGCTCGTCGGCGAACTTGAAGCCTTTCTAATTTAACAGGATTATTGAACAAAATAGTCAAACCAATCTTTTCAGACGTGTGTTAAAGACACGGGAGCTATTCGCTTAGCTAACTAGCAGCATTTTACCAGTTTGAAGAGCGCTCGCTAGGTACATCTTTTGGTATACTTAGCTACATGGGTAGCTCCCGTATCCGTGTCTTTGCGGTAGCCGTGACCGTCGGAGAGTTATTATTATTATTATTTATTATTATCACCGTCATCATCATTGTTATTAATACTTAATTTCTATTTCCTAGCCGGTTACCATCTAACGGTCTTGTAAACAATATAAACATTTTCTTTTTTTTTTTTTGTTAAGGTCGCCCCGCTAGCTGTCACCATTGGTGTTTGACCAATCGCATATGTTCGGTAGTAGGTTAATAAATGGTGGTAAAATTGGAAATATTATAATTAGTAAATTATGTCTGGTTATTTCAAAATTTTGCCAGTATGACTGCACCGTGACTTCTGTCATTTTCTTAACCGAAGATGACGTCTTAGGTTTTGAAGCAATAGCCTAAGTAGTTGCTGAATTTTTGCCCCCAAAAGTGCCTTTTATGTCATTTAGCAGATCTGTAGGATCTCGAATAAAGAGTTTGATTGTTTTGCTCTAAAATGTATGCATTGCCGGCTGGGTAAATGTTTATTTAAAACGACCATTGGGAAATCCTGGACGTCACGACATTAATGTCTTTCCTGCGAGTCCAGCTCCAGCGGAACATAACATAGCTTGCGAAACAGTTTTTATTCCAAATAATCAATTACATAGAAATGAAGATGTAGCTGTTTTATTGCTCTATCGACTGTCACACGTTTCGTAGGTAACACATTTAAAGCGAGGCAGTAAGAAACTAACGTATATTTTACGCTTCTCTAGTTCGTTCTCTTTAACTTGGAATACTTTTCATTCGAGAAATGAGTCGTTTAACTCTGGTCAAAGTAGTTATTGTAATTTTGGCCGTTTAATAGATTTTGCTGTCACTTTGACCCGTGTGCCAACTGAAAAAAACGGTCACCCACAGCAGATCTGGTTTAAGCACGAGACTACTGCATGTGTGACCGTTCAGGGAAAGCAGGTTTAATGCTTTGGGCTTGGCACGGGTCCACAGTGCAGTTTAAGATCTATGCTGATTGCCGTTCAGTTTTTTTCTCACTACATACAGTTTCCTATGTCCTGTTATGTATGTAAAGATGCACCTGTCATAGTGCGTTGCTGCATTTTAACTTCCTGTAGTCCAGCTTGTTTCTGAATACTATTACTGAACGTCGTTTTTCTGTGCTCGTCAAAGTTCTTGTCCTGTTATGTCCTTAAGATCTCTGCAACGGTGTTACACATGACCAGTGAACAGTCAGATTATTAGTTGCTGTTCTTGCTATTTGCCTGGCTGTTGTCTTGTATTCTCTGGTCTTACATCTTTGGATACTTTGCTTGCTGTTAATTTCAGTCTCAAGACAATAGATGCTATTACTGTACAAAGGATATGTTGATGAACTGGCTCATTGATTTTGATTTATAGACTCCTCCTATGTGTAGTTCTTAATAGAACTCAGAGCCTGTTTTGCCTTGTCTAGTCTATCGATAACTGATTTCTTGGATAGGAAAAACTGATATGGTGTACCTATGTGCAAAAGAACTGGTATCCTGTCTGGGGTGTAACGTGGTATACTGCCTGGGATGGATAGGCTTCTGACCAGGGTCAACAGTTGTGTGAAAGGAATATTATATTTCTGTACATGCAGAAATGTGAATTGTCTCTATAGCTCCAGGCTGGATTACTTGGCACTGTGTAATGAAGTATGTACAAATACCATAAATGCTTTCCTGCACCATTTTGTTCAAAGGAATACAAAGTGGCTTACAAATGGCAGTTAATGCAGTTGGTCACTTGGTTGTGTTATTTCTGTCAGAGATGGGGTAGAGCTTTTCTGGTGTTTTGTTTTACATTACTATGCGAGGATTTCGTTTTTCTTTTTTTAGGTCAATACTTTCGTTTCCCTTCAGAATTTACAATGTCTTTTTTTTTTTTTTTTTTTGGAGCTCATCGAAAAGCTCAAGGGCCACATGAAGTTGCATTAAAATGTCAACAGTGGATAATAGCCTGCTTTGTTAAAAATGGAATGAGTACAGTTCCTTCGTGTGGGAAATGTTTTGGTGAAATCAAACAATTCAACACACGTATGGTTTGTATGGTTTGGTTATCATAAATATTTGTGTGCTGACACTTCACCATATATGCACACTTAAACACACAGACCCTGGTCTTGTCCTAATGTTCTCTTGGACAGTGATTTAAATTTTTTTTAATACCTGAATTTTTAGTTTTTAGATGTACATTTTCAAAATGCTTGTAGTTGTGTGTGTGTGTGTGTGTTGTGTTTTTTTTTTTTGCTGTTGAAACCTGTGTAGCTGTTAGCTACATGCTCCCACTGGTTGTTTTTCCATTTTACGAAGTACTACTTGGATAGCCAGGAAAGCACTAAGTCAGAATTAATGAAGCACTGTTGGCAGAAAGGCTGATAGCAGAATCACCACGAGAACACAGTTTAATAATCCTCCCTTGGTGACGAGTATGTTAAATTGCAGCAATACTCAGTCACCACCTCTGAATAAGCCGGGTGGTAATTGTAGTTTTCATACTAGCCTTTGGTGTGTGTCCCCCCCCCCCCCCCCTCCAGTTTCCTGTAGGGAAAAAGTACAGCAAATCACTTTATAGCTGGACAACATTACTTTATCGATTCTCAGGGGAAAATCGTTTGCATACAGCAGCAAAGGAGCATAACATACTCAGATACAAATGCATCATGCAAGACTCGATGTAGCACATATGGTGCAAAGGTTAAACACTGTCCCATCGTGTGTTATGGCCAGTGTGAGAGCTTGCATATTGCAAGGAGGGACCGCAAAGCTTGACTTCTTGGCACACAAGTGGTTAAAGGTGCCCCAGATGAGCGCCTCCTGGAGGCCAAGGGCAGAATTGCTCAAGATGTTCTCTAATCATACTACCATCCTTTTTTCTGCATCTGCTTCCAGAGGGTACTCGGTTTAGTCCTGTGACAGAGATGGCTTTCCTGATGAGTCTGATTTAAAGATGAGCTGTGTTAAAATGTAGTTACTTTTTTTGTCAGGACTAAAATAATTTTCCTTCTGCAGCTTAAATGTCAGAGCAACATTGTCTAGTAGTGATGGAGCCATACTTGTGCACAACTGTACAGGGGCAGCTGTTATCACTGGAAAAACGCTATTTTTATTCCTAGAATTGGCATAAATAAAGATGTGAGTTAGCATCCAAAGATGAATGCATTAACATTGTGTTTGATTTAGAGGATTTTCATTTTGATTGCTTTCAGTTTCCTTACTGGGGGTGTTGAAGTGTGACTTGCGTGCAGTTTTTCCTTTAATGGTTTAAGATGCTGTCTTTCAAAGTTGCTGAAAGATGTTAAAGGCAGCAGGGTAAAACTGTCAGACGCAAACTTGAGTTTCCATTTGAAAACGAGCCTGTCTTCAGTTTTGGTGAGGCAGAAAATGGCGAGAGCCTCTGATTGGCACAACGGCCCCTGAAGGCTGTGTTGTGTAGCAGAGTCGCTAGACTTTCAAGCTCAGCAAAACCAACCAAGGGATTACCTGGCTTGTCTCACTCTCTCTCCCCTGAAACATTTTACACATGGCTGCAGATTTCGACAGCTTGAAATGCCTGCCCTTTGTTGCAGGATCTGCTGAGCAGTGTCAAGTTGTTCTTCAGCCCAAACTCCAGAAGAGAGATGCCTGACAGCCGATTTCATTTTCATGACTCTGCTAACTAAACTGAATCCACAGGAACGTGCATGCCAAGCATCATGGTCCATGTAGTTTTAATAAGACCCAATTATCTAAGCCTTCTCTGCTGTACCAGTGTTGGGCACCAAGAGGGATTAAATCAGTCTTGCATTTAACCTTAATTTCAGTTAGAAATACATTTTTTTTTATATTTAACAGGTTCCAGTAGTCTCTCTCAGTAGAACAAGTTCTGTCGCAATGGGAAAGTTTTCGTCAGAAGAGAATTTGTGTGAGCTACAGTTCAATTTAAACAGCGTTTGGTGAAGTTGGCTTCTTGAAGGACATTCCTCTGGTAGATGTGATCCATTGCTGACCATACATATATATGATGCAGCTTGACTGGTAACCCCAGGACATGTTTAGAAGCTTTAGCAGATTGTGTTCTGTTTTTCTTACTGCTTACATTCCTGTACTTGAAGCCGGTCTGTGGGTTCATGCATCAAGCATCGATAGCACAAAGTAAACACAATTTCCGGTTGTGCGTTTCTCTCTGTGTCAAGCTTCATCTGTTTTCTTTTTATCATCTTTGCCATCTTCACTAGAGGGTTCCCAGGGTGTTTTAGTGGTCACAAAACATCCATCCTAAACGTGTTATTTAAGCAAAGAATTGACAAATGAGGTCAATATGCAATATCAATAACCATATAGCAAATGGGATTTAATTTTTTTAAAGGTATCATTAAGGTACCATCTACACCACGCATCATGTGGTCGAAGCCTTATCTGTCATTCGGGGGAGTGTTGGATCCGTTCCTGTGGTGAATATGAATTCTTTCCATTTTGAAACCACATACCCTGCTGAAATGTGACCTGCAGCCAGTAATGTCCTGGGTTAAAATTTGAAGGTTGCTAACCAAAATGAAACATGCAAGGCACTCTCACTATAGCTTTGGGCTTGCTTTTAGCGGCATGTCCACGTTAAAGCAGCAGAAGCAAGGGCAGCAATCATGCAGCCACATCCAGCACGACGTGAAGCCTTCCATCTGAATGGCTATTGTCTGACTTTTTATATAAACAAGTGGTATTCAGCTAGCTAAATAGCCTAAACAATAGAGAAATGGTATAATTAAATGTAAAATAACTAGATATGAATTGTTGGCATCAGTTCTTTATTACATGAAAAATATTTTCTCGTAAATTTTGCCATTTAGCAGTTGGTTGGAGATCTTAACTTGGGTAAGTCAAAACCTGTATAGATGTCACTGTGAATTTTGGTGTTCACAGCTGCCTTTTGAAATACTTGTTGGTTGTCATGGATTAATGGTAGCTCTCATATGAAACATCTAGCTTTATGGTGGGAGAATAACCTGCCCTTTGGAACTTGCAAGTCTGGAGATGTCAGAATTGAGTGATTGACAACCCTGTTTTGATAACCAGATGACAGGTGAACAATAACATTAAAAAACTGTTGTTTTGCAGGCAAAATTGATACGTTGTAATTGTATATGAACCTTCTCAGTTGTCCTGCGGCTAGATTGTCACCTGTGGAAGGTAGTTGATTTCATTGGTATGGCAAAACTGTGTAACGGATTTTTGCTTTTATGTGTGGATTGAGTTGAGTCAGGCATGATTCTACTGTGTTGACATCATGCAGATTATTTCTCAGCACAGACATTGGGAAATATCTCAACAGAATCATTTTCTGGAGTTCGAATAGCAGGTTTTGCCCAAATTCATGCAAGACTGGAATGCAGTGCAGTGCAGTGCAGCCCCCATGTGATCAGGATCACTGAAATGCCGGTGATGCGTTGGACATGCTAATGCTAACTGCCTGCAGGTGAATCGCAATCGCAGACCCAGGACTGTGATTTTGTAATTGTTTGTCTTTGAAACGTGATGCCGTTAACACTGCTGTTTGTTTTGACCCTCTTCCAGATGACAAAAAAGACATTGACCACGAGACTGTGGTGGAGGAGCAGATAATTGGGGAGAACTCCCCGCCGGATTACTCAGAGTACATGACGGGGAAAAAGCTGCCCCCCGGAGGCATCCCCGGGATCGACCTCTCAGACCCCAAACAGCTGGCCGAGTTTGCCAGGTGAGTGCCATGTGGGTGTTACCTGCATAGGAAACCCCATCCAGGTCCTTGATTGGTGGAGTGTTTGGCATTTGCATATTGAGGGTTGGCTTTGTAGGCTGGGGGCATGGCCTTGCTGGTGGCTTACCTGCTTGTCAGTCATACAGCAGCCAGGTCCTGGTGTTCTTGATAACCAAACTCCTGATCCCTACAAACAGCACCATTAATTCTGTTTAGAGAACTCACTTAAGGTATAAAGATGGGTTGGTGTTGATTATGACTTTTACTTCAGTAGCTAAATCGAGCAGGGGGCTCATAAATCCTCCACCTACTTCAAGTTAAAAGTCACCATAATAATCGTCTTTGATGCTGGGACCTGCCCTGGGTCAAACACACAGCTCTGGACTGTGCTGCCATCCTGCACATGCAGGTGTTCTGATGTGCATTTCCTGAAGCGTACCGAGGAGATCCCGCCTTCTGTAGCTGTAAGGGACAGCAGGGTGTGGCTAGTTGGACACACCCACCGCTCAGCTGGCGTGATTAGAAGCTGAATGGACCCCTGTCACTTCTCTTGTCCAGTCATACACCATATGGGCACAAGCTGGCTGACGGACGGACAGGCAGACACACTAGACTGCCCTCAGGGACAGGATCTACCGCAAAAAAAAGTTTGGATTGCAGTTTGTTGACCTGCCAAGGGGTGGCACTGTGATGCAGGTGGTTGCATTTCATTTGGACAGAAAGGAATGGTTTTCCTCATTGCTGAGTGTGGGATACGTGACTTGATGACGTTTAAGAGGTGATTTCTGCCACCAGATTGAGGTGGCTGAACTTTTTGAGAATTTTGACCCTGTAGACATTCGAGATTAAAGATACAAGGGTGAGGTACAATTAGTGCGTGCTGGTCTTGTCTGAATCCCGTACTTGAGAATTGCTGTATCCTTGCTTTGCAGGTCACGTTGCTGAGGAGAATCCCAGCCATTAGCATTTGCTTACTTCATGCAGTGTTGCAAATAATCGAAGGCCAATGTCCCTGGCATTGCACAAATTAGGTGTTTTGAAGTGGCAGTAATGGTGTCCTTTTCTCTGTGGAGACTGATAATGTCAGTTTTACATTGTCTTGCTATCCAAATTCCTTTCCTTAGTGGTATTTATTTTACCTAAGTGTAGCCACAGTAAGAAGTCTGGTTCCTCCCAAGGTTTCTTCATCCTAAGGGAGTTTTTCCTTGCCACTGTCAAGGAAGTTAAACTTCATACTAGATAAAAAGGAAAAAAAATAAACCTTATGGGCGTGTGGCGGGGGATGTGTCACGTGACTGATGGTCGTCTCCTCCTGCTACAGGATGAAGCCACGGAAAATAAAGGAAGATGACGCACCTCGCACGATAGCGTGCCCACATAAGGTGAGTGAGGTCTGCCTCATCAACACCCCCTGCTGGTTCCACCTACAAAGCCTGCATCCAGGCAGTCACTGGCATGCCTGTTTCAGAGGATCTTCTTCAGCTGAGTAGTGCTAATGAGGTAAAGTTGATTAGCGCTGCATTAAGCTGACCTAGAGCAGTGGAAGTGTTGTTCTACCTTACTGTGCTCCTGGGAGCTCCTTAATCGTTATTTGGCTATTCCTCCTCCTCTACTTAAAGGCCTCCCTCCTTTGAAATGTTCCAGCAGCTCTCGTAGTGTCACTTTGAAATGGAGCTAAATTTCAATCCATTCTCCCCTCATAGGTTGTTTCCAGTTTTGGCGGGTGTTGTTTTCAGAGATTCTAACCCTTCATGCCCCCCCCAGGGATGCACGAAGATGTTCAGGGATAACTCGGCGATGAGGAAGCACCTGCACACTCATGGGCCACGTGTCCATGTGTGCGCGGAGTGTGGTAAGGCCTTTGTGGAGAGCTCCAAGCTCAAGCGGCACCAGCTGGTTCATACTGGCGAGAAACCTTTCCAGGTACACCCCCCATAGTCTGCTGAAACTCTTTTTCATACGCCTGCTTTAAACAATTAAACACAGCTGATTTTTCTCAAGTTATGCCTAAATTTCAACTGTTATACTTCAATAATGCCTTAAATAATCTGACACTTTGGTTGGCGCAAACTTGGGTAATTGGCTCTTAATTGGATTGGTTAGGATGAAATGGAATGATTGATGTGACATGGCTGACTGAAGTATATTTCGAGTCCTAGTGATGCTGTCCTATCTCTCCTGAGTGTGGTCGATCAGCAGCCCAGGTGACCTCCCTGGGTCAGTGGCACGGCGCCCCCTCGCTCATTCGCCCTCTTCCTCCCCCTGCAGTGTACGTTCGAGGGTTGCGGAAAGCGGTTCTCTCTGGACTTTAACTTGCGCACCCATGTGCGGATCCACACCGGAGACCGCCCCTACGTTTGCCCCTTCGACGGCTGCAATAAGAAGTTTGCCCAGTCCACCAACCTGAAGTCCCACATCTTAACACACGCCAAAGCCAAAAACAACCAGTGAGCGGGCTGGCCAGGGCGAGCCCAACCCTGTAACGCCAGTGTTCTGAAAAAAGAAAGCCCATGTCCCCTTTGTACATTGTTTCTAGGAAAAAAAGTTTTAAAGAAATTTACCTAAAAGACTTTTTGATAAGTATGGAAATGGGAAACATGAACTGTAGAGATTAAGCTAACCTTCCCATTTAGCTGTACGAGAAGCGACATCACTGGTGTTTGTGGAAATCCACTGGTTACCTAACGCTCTCTTCACAAAGGTTATGGACTTCGCATCTATACCCGGATGGCTACATACCTCCCAAAGAAATCAATTGGTCACCCCTTTGCATCGAAAGATCCTTTCTTTTTAGTTTTGTAATTTTTCCCAAGTGTGCATATTGTACACTTATTTTTGGGATATGCTTAGTGATGCTATGTGATTTAGTTCTTTTCTTTCCCTGAAGATTGAAATCTGCTTGTGATGGTTCTTGGAAGAGAATTGGCAGTGACTGTACTACATGCATAGTTTTTCCCCCTGTAAAAAAAAAAAGTTAGTTTTTTTTTTTGGTTGTTCCTTTGGGTGTATTCTTTACCGTTAACTCATTTTTGTATAATTGTATCGTACAGCCGTATTGAAATCATGTAGACTCTAATAGCAATGTGATTTAGGTAGTGTTAACTGATTTAAAAAAAAAAAAACATTTTAGTCACAACACTTATTTCTCATGACGTACTGCCAGACGCAAAAAAAAAACCCTGAAGTGTGTTTTTTTTTTTTTTCTTTTCTTCGCCCCACTGCAAAGCCTGTCTTTCGTTACACAGATCACCAGAGAACATCTTCAGAAGTGGTGCTCCGTTGCATTGTTAGAATGTATTGTACAGGCAGCATTAATTAACCCCTGTTAATATGTACACCCCGTGTATTTCAGTGGCCAGCAATAAAACAGTGGTCCTAAAAGCGCTTATTAGAAGTTTACATTTTAGATTTCTTTTAAGGGAAAAAAAAAAAAAATCCCAAACCCACATCTGTGACAGCTTTTTTTTAATGCTGTTTCAATGTGCAACTTTTGTTTTGCTGCCCAAGTTTGAAAATGTTGATAAATAAAAAGGGACTGTTCCATTGTCACAGATGGAAGAAAAAAAAAATGGCTGAGTGGGGCCATGGGGGGGGCGGGGGGCGGTCTTTTTGGAAGTCAGGTGCTGCCGTTTGAGCACGTGTCCACTTTTTAACCCCATAAAACCTTTAAGTCACTGCAGTGGAACAGGCCACTGTAAGCAGACATTGTAATGCACACACGATTAGCAGGTCATTTGGGATTAAGCTGTGAAAACCTGTGATTCTGTAATGTAATGGGTAAACTGGTGTTTGCCTGGAATATAGGGCATTTTTCAAAGGTGACTTTAATGCACACAATCTCTAATAAACGTCCTTTTCCATTGTGTAAATTTTAAACCTCTAAACGGTGCTCAACTGATCTGAGATCAGGTTCCAAGAGGCACTTTCCTTTAAATGGTATTTTACTGCCTGGTGTGTGGTTCTTATTTCCAGTACAGGAGCTGCAAGTTCATCTGGGAAAGTCACCAAAGCAGTGGTGGGTTAGCATGGCCCAGTTCTTCATAGCCTGCTGGGTGAGTTGTTTGCCTCATTTGTATTACGATAGCACCTGTGGAAAAATCCCACTAGGCATAGAAGCTCTGACGTGGCTGGTGGCAGGCGGGCTTCAGGAGCATTTTTGACGAAGGGCTCGAAGGAGAGCTCAGGATGTCAGCAAGGTCAATGGTGAGAAGAGGCATGTGTGCAGACCAGGCCAAACAAGCAGCCCTGAGATCAATTTCACTTTATTTTAGCTGCCGCACAGCCTGTCTTAAGAATACACCCAAATTCTTGCTGAAACTAGGCAGTCCATTTTGCATAGTCTCTTCCTTCAGATATAAAATGTATTGCAATTAGTTACTAATACATATACTATTCTCCAAATCAATACCCAGCCAGAAAAAGCGTGCATAGTGTCAGAAACACAGTCTATGTAAAATTATGTCACAGTATGTCAAAATTTGGTCAAAGCATAAGCAAAAGACAGGTTTCCCTGACTGATTCCACGATTATCCTTCAAGCCAGTTACAGCAGATTACTGTAATCAACATTATGTATTTTCCCATACTACGGTTCTTTCAAAACAATGATTCAGTGAATGTACTTCAAGTTTGATTTACAAGCACAAAAACTCAGTGGCAAAAAGAAAATTAGTAAAAATACAGAATCCTCACATCACTCCAAACAAAACAAATTTGACAAAAACGAGCCAACTAAACTCTGCCAGCTTCTCTCATGTTTCATAACTACATCCACTATATACCTTGCCCCATTTAAAAACAATGAAAAGATGACCTATAAATGGCAGAGGATGACTGTGCATAATGCTTTAACATTACTCATTGCCCTCACTTATGTGGTTACCTGATTGCAGTGTAAAGTAATGCTTTAGATTGACAGGTTGTAGAGATTTCGTGAAGTTTCACTGAGACACATGGGTAATATTTCATGGACCAGATACAAAATTAAGCCAGAGTCAAAGAAGCAAGCGTATCTGATCTGAGTAGCTGATGATGATCCCCATCATTCAGAGGCAGCATTGAGGTTTTACCCAGTGTAAAGAGGCAGTGTTATTCCAGGAGTGCGGCCAGCAGGGAGGGATAGTCGGGTGTACCCCAGCCCGTGACCGGATCCCAAGATGGGGCAGCGCAGAAACCCTGCCCTTGCACCTGTTCATCCAGACAGCTTAGGTGGCATCCCTCTGTCACCTAGTTTGACAGAAATAAGGCTATGCCTGTGACCAGTGCTGCAAGGAAATTGCTTTGGTCGATTATGCTGCCATCTTGTGGTATTTTGTTGTTAACGAGTGCCAAAATTTTACATTTATTCAGGACTGGATTACAAGTCAAATGTTGCCCTTTTTTGCCACCTAGTGGTGGATCTGTAAAACTTCATTGTAATTCACAATTTCAGCCTGTTTGCATACGGGATTTTTTGTGTGAAAGGCAAGTTGAATGAAGTATGCTCGTGAATGTTATGAACTGTACAAAACAAAAACACAGCAACTTTAACATGGCATACAAACACGCATGTGTACAAATGCAAGGCCATGGGTCAGAGATCTGCCAGGACTCTGGCATCACTCACGTCAAAGAGGGCTTGTCCTTTCAGCTTGTACAGGCGGGGGTTGAGGAAGCCCAATGCAGGCAGGCCCTTGAGGAAGCGCTTGTCGTTGATGAGGGACAGCATACCGCCAACCACAGGCGTGGAAGCCTGGTACACGGGACCCAATTACTACACGCCAGTTTGCACCAGGCATGGCCTTTTTGTCTAATGTAATAACTAGGTCTACAAAAGACAAAAGTGATAAACGAGTGAAATGCAATAAATGTCCGGCCTTTTAATGCTGTACTCAGGGAGGACAGGAAGGAGATGTCAGGGATCTGAAGATACTTCTCAGGGGTAGGAGAGACACTACAGGCTGTACTCCTTGATAATGTCATTCTGTACTTTCTGTACATAATATTACCAAAGAGGACAAATGGATGCAGGAGACTGGGAACGTAAGCAAAGGCAGGATATGCAGCCCTACCCCTGGCTGACTCACCGAAGTCCCCGAAACCAACGGGATAGGCACCCTGTTGGACACCACCCAGTAGTTGTCGGAAAGAGCCGCGATGTCTGGATATGCCCTGCCGCTGGTGTTGAAGTAACTCTTCGGAGGCAGAGCCTTCGCAGCATTCAGATAAGCACTCACTGCATTTACCTGGAGGGACGTGCAGGAGTTTGTCCCGTAAGCCGTCATTCAGCTATGGCATACGCGCACGCACACACGGTACACGTGCCTGACCTGATAATCTGGCATCGGGAAAATGTTGCTGAAGCCGCCCCCGCTAATATAATCTGTGACCTCATAGGTCACCTTGAAAGGGTTCTTGAAAGATGTGCCACCCACAGTTGTCACGTAGGGACTGAAATGAGAAAGAGAGAGGACAGTTTAATGTCTAAGAACAAAGATGAATGTTTAAGAACAAACTAAGTAGGCTTGGAAAGGTCAAGCACTAGTAGAAGTAGCATCAGTGGGAAATGTAGTAGTAGGGCTGCGATTAGCATTCCCACATCAGCTGGTACTACAGTGGGACTTGTGTCACAACAGAGAGCAGGCTGTAACACTCAAGGCACATCTGAATAAGTTACCCTTGCCCAGAAAATTGTAAAGTTTACAAATATTCTGAAAAGAAAAATATATCGGGAGATAAATATAGCCCAAGTAAAAGCTACTGATAAATAAAATTCCAAACTGTCTTCCCCCATAACCCTGTACTAGATAAGTGAAGTGATGGATAGTGTCTGAATGCATTACGAGTTACAAGCCGCTTACCTCGATGCTGGAAAGCTAGGCCTGAACACGTTGTTTCCTTTGGACATGTGTCTACAGCCTGCTCCACTGTCACCTGAATGAAAACAGGCAGTCAGTTCCTATCCACACTCTGCTGACTCATCACCACATTGACCTTGCTAAACCAAGGCACAATAATTGTCACATGCTGTCAATACTATTTTGACAGGAGCATGACAGGTTGAAAGTGTTCACATGGTAACAGCATTTGTTGCCATAGCATCAAAGACTACCCATTCCAGTATTTACGCCCTTGGTTAAAAAGAAATCCTTGAGGCTCTGCTAACATCTGCCCAGCTAAAATCCTACCACGACATTTTACACCCTCTGCTTAATCTCTGACGTTTTCTCCAACAGAGGGGCCACAGCGATGTTGATGCTTGAAATCAGTCCCAGTCTGACAAAGCGACATTTTCATTTGAAATTAAAAGAAGGGGACAATGTCAGGTGCAGAGAATGCCCTGCTGATGGCTGTGCAAACGAGATGCCCCGCGTTGGGCTCACCTGAGGCAAAGAGCAGGGAGATGCCTCTGACACCGGCCTTCATGAACTCAGTGTTAATGCGCATCATGTAGGCGGCTGCCAGGCTGTCCTCGTCATCGCCGTAGCTAATGGTGTGCACCCAGGGCACAGACGACATATTACTCAGCAGCAGCAGCCACTGAAGAAAAGGCTCCTGGGACTCGTGGCGACCTGGAAAGCACACCGCAGCCCATGGGCCTTAGGGGTGGAAATTGGAGCCAAGATGGCGGGCCTAGGGCGCCTTTGTGAGGGAGGAGGAAGTTTCTAGAGATGAACTGCTGTTCTTCTCCATTGAAAACAACTAATGAATTCTGATACATAATTAAGCATATTAATTTCATTTCCAAGACAAAAATATTTAATTAAAGCTGGTTTAAATGAACTCAATTAAATACAGACTGCCAGCCCAATTAAAGGCCCAGTCAGCTGGAGTTTCTTAATTACTTAAATCATCAAGCTGTAATTTAAAGATGTTTTAATAAGTAATTTTAATGCACTATTAGCAGTTTTACAATGTAAGTAAAAAACGTATTACTTTTTCCCATTGTAATTACAATACGATCGAAAAGCACAAGTGGGCAAATTCATTTGGTTCTGACTTCAGTGGTAATTACATGGCGCAGATAAAGTCACTGCAGACCACCTCATCTCCAGACCTCTCTAGACCCAGTAGGACTGCCCTCGTACCTGGGTTGGTGAAGACCCACGTCGAGATGTTGGCACCGGTGCTCATGATGTACTCTACATCCAGGCTGGCCTCCAGCCCAGCCTTGCCACCCCCCTGGGTCCCCACGACACGGGTCACCTGGGACATGTGCTTGAAGCCCCCACCAAAGAGGGCCATGAACTCGGCCAGGTCTGCTGGGTGGTAGAACTGCTCCAGAAACTGCATGAGGAAAGCCTCAATCAGGACGCCCCAACAATGTATACCCATAATGCAACACTTACTATGTACTCCTAACCCACACTATCTTAACATTTAGGCTTACAAAGGATTAGATCCACTCCCATTATAATAAATGATGACAGCAGTTAGCAGCAGCAGCGCACTCTGGGGGGGTGGACTGTGGACTATTAGCATTTCTGTTCCCACTCAAGTCTGAAATAGGCTATCTATTGTACCTGATTAACAGGTGATGACACTGCAGTGCAGAGCAAAAATGCCTGAGCACCAACTGTTAAACATTCAGATTTTTAACAACCTTTGGAAACAAATTACTTTGCAGGGACTACTCACATGATTAACTTGACTGCAAAGTTTGGAAGACATCACTTATCCGTGGAACCTTGTCAGACGGGATTTTTCACAAATTTGGAAAACTGTACCAGGCGGCCATTTTAAAATCCTGTTTATGTTTCCTGCATTGCTACTGCCAAGGGCTGAACATTAAAAAAAAAAAAATAAAAATCCCATACTGATGCAATAAGGTGGCAACTCACATAAAAAAAAATATATATATTACGGCTCATCTCAGAACAGCAAAAATAAGCTACATAAGTTGGATGTTACAGGCACTCATAATACATGTTATGTGGACAGGGGTACCCAGCCCTGTTCGTTAACTGGAAGGTTTGTTAGGCGTTAGCCACCATTAATGCTAATAACCACAGCTCCAGTCCCCTCCCCAGAGGGGGCTACACAGAAAACTTGGGGGTCTCCTACGTCCTCCACCCTGCCAAATGGGTCCAACGAGCAGCTGTTTACACCCACTATTAATACTACCGCACATTGCTGATGCAATTTCTAGAAGAAGACGAGCAGCATTTAAACAGGCCAGAACACATCAGATGCCCCCTATGAAGCAAAACATCAAATCAACGGTGCCAACTGGGGAATGGAGAGGAGCGGCTGGAGCAGTGACCTGTTCACATGGGGACCTGGAGAACATGGTGTCCCACAGCACATGGTGTCAATGTTTCATGCATTTTCTTTCTACGTATTGAGATCCTCCTTACTCCTAGCCGAAAATCTAGTTTCATGCCACAGCAAATAGTTCTAGGGAAAATACTGCTGGAGGACATTAATATCCGGAACCTTCCGGAATTAAAGGCTCCGGAACTGTACAGCACCTGAGCGACAGCCTGGCTGTTGTTCTGGGCGCAGCCCACGTCCGACGCTGTCAGGTTGTAGCGACTCCTCAGAACGATAGGCGTCACCCCCAGGTGGAAGCCCGCCTCCTCCCGCTGCCCATTGGTCCAGGCTCTGCTGACAGCCTCCTCCTTGGCTGGAAATCGGTGCACCCCGCCCACTGCAGGCCAAAGAGGTACTTGTTATGCAAACACTTTGGGCTAAAAGATGGATAAAAAATAACTAGCTGACGGCTGCTAAAAGTATTCAGAAATGGCAGGAAACTCTCACAATGCAAGCATTGCTATCAGCATATTCCCCTCGATCCAGAGGGATGAAAACAATGAGGATTTACATATTTTACTTTCTGCCTGTCTTCTTATGCAAAAGACAGATCACACTGGAATCTGTGAGGTTCAAGTCAATGAGTGAAATACTCCTATGACCCCAAGGCTCAGTCTGAGAGCTAGAAATGATTAGAATACTCCAAAATAAAGATGTGCTATTTTACCAAACTGTCGCCAGCCATATTATATTGGAGGAGAACGTCATGTTGAACTTTTACCCCAGTCTACCACCAGAAGGCTCACCGAAGTCCAAATGCTGGGTCAGTTCCTCCTGGACTGAGTAAGGAACTGGTGATCGCACCAAGGAGCGAAAGCCTTTCACGTACCGGTGAAACTCACTTCCTGGGAGAAGTGTTTCAGCCACCCTGGGGGAAAAGAATGGCCGACCAAGGCAGTTTTCTTAACAGCAGGTGTTCCAGATGCCACTTACGGGATTCTGGTCTTGAAGGCATCAAGATACTAAGGATTCTCAATGGTTTCTATGGAAACATCATTCCGGTGGATCAGAAACATATGATCACATGCTGAAACTGGGCAGACCGCCTCCAGGGCTCCCGTGTAAGCTTGCAATCACTGAATGCTGCAAATCTTGCGCAACATGGCTTCATTAATGAGGCGCCAAAAAGTAGGGACTTTTATTATAATAATACGGCCTCTAAGTTAAAGGTTTCATCAAAAAAAGAAATGTGTTCAACCTTAATACTTTAGAGATTCTTTCAGCACAACAGAACCAGCAACCGTTAGGTTAAACTTAAAATCCTTAATCATGCTGGACTGCTGCCATCAAACAGACGTAAAGATATTTCACTAAACCAGGTGTTTTTCCTTGGCACTGTTAGGATGTGTACCTGCTCAAAACCAATTCATCCGTTTCATGGGTTCACTGCAGAAATGCATTTTCCCTCACTGACTTGAACAGATCTGGGCTTGTTTCGTGTCATCTGGTTACAACAGCGAGTTTAACACAAGGGTCGTAGCATATTCATAAATGTTTATATGCCTGCGACAGACTGCAAACCACCCACAATCGCTCTTCCTTACACCCGGTGGTTCTTCTGAATTTTAAGTGCGGCATGCGATTACTGAAAATCAAATGATGCAAAAAAGGTTAATGTTGCAACCAAGAGTAGTTATTTTTCATATGGTAACATGTGACTGTGTCAGTCACTGTCACACCCACTCAGAACTGCTTCCCAGGAAAGCCTCGCTTCTCATCAAGCGAACTCGCAATGCATGAGAAATGTGGGTGAGGGAGGAAGAGGCAGAGCTTACCGTGCAGTCATGTCACACTGCAGGAAGTCTTCAGTGAGGACCGCCCGGCAGTCTGTGACCCCATGACGCTGCAACCAGCCCCGCACTACCTTGTGCGTCAGGTCGGAGGGTCGCACCAGAGAAGCCACTTCCTTTAAGGTTAGGAATTTCCCTTGGGGGGGGGCAGTAAGCCAAAATTAAGGGGCTGGAGGTGAAGGATGGGGTGACTAGACTGATTCAAGCTGTAATCTGCATAGCTACAAAGCTGGTCATTCAATCAGAGTATAGCAGTCAGGTGCTCTGAATCTCCTGAGCTCCACCAAGGAGGTCCACCTGGCAGCAGTTCATTTTAAAGCAGCCAAACACAAGCACAGCTCCCAACTATGGGCAGAGGTTGTCCTGTCCTTACCATGACAAAAAAGCTGCAATTCAACCGTCGCAAACAAAGAAAGCTGAATGCAGACCATTTGACATACATTTCTACTTTGCAAAGACTACTTTTGGGAAAAGAGAATTTCAAATTCATCTAATTCTTCCAAGAGATCCTAAATAAGTTTAAAAATCTCACAATTAGAATACCATATGTGTGGCATTTCTTAAGCTTCATGAGGAGCTTCGGATGTCAAAGTACACCCAAATCACCAATATCATGTGTGTAATACGACCCTGAATGTGTCGGACTGTGTGAGTGGTCCAACGCCAAACAAACAGAGGAACATGCTTGGTCTGATGGTGCAGAACTAGTCTTGAATATAATAATGAAGAACTGAAAGTCTGAGTCAATACTTTAGGTTGTATCAACCAAACCAACATGGCAGTTTTTAAATGTACATGCTGAAAGCCGTCTGGCCTGCATTGTGAGTCCAGTAGAAAGTTCTGTTGGAGATTACAGCAACACAGTCGTACTGTAAGCGAGATGTTATCCTCTCACTAATATTAATTCAAGTAGTCCAGCCCCTGATAAGCCAAGCAATTTGACTGGTTACGTCAAGAGTTAGCCAGAAAAAAAAAAAAGTGATTAAAAGATTAAGTTGTAAAGCTATTTCCCAGGGTGGGGTAAACATCTTCTTGCAATTCTGATAACAAATAAGTCTCTCTCAAACACAGCTTACTTTAAGCCAAATTGAACTTCAAAATCTTACATCAGTCTTAAAATTTAAAAAGTCTAAAGACCAAGTGTGTTAAATGTTATTATTAATAATTATAAGGTATTAGTGTGTAATATTATGCAATACTGTAACATCAGACAATATTTCTGTGTCCTGATATCTTCTTTGTCTCTTTTCTCAACAAAATTAATCCCAACTGCCAATGCTGTACCATGACCAGCAACAGACCTGCTTTGTGCTCCTAGCAAACCTAACAGAAAGCTGACAGAAATTACACTATACCTCCTCATTTCAATCCCAGTCTTCTGGTGCCTGTCCCATATGGCAACTTTTAGATTTGATGCTATTTACCTGTTGCAATGTTAGTCTTAATTAACTGGCTTCAAATCCATCAATACATGGCTTCCATGGCTTTGTGTGATGCAGACCACGTTGGGAATCTCACTACACAGTGAATAAAACTGAACGGAACACAGAAAGCCAAGTTCTGCCGGACCCTGTGGAGCATACCGTACTGCACAGAGTCGGGATCTGACACCTTCTCCAACAGCCCCCTCAGCTTTTCCACGTTCTGCTGCCTCAAAGCGAAGGTCAGCTCCACCCGATCTGAGGAGGCAACCCGTCCAGAATGGGTCCATCCCTCCGGTATCCTGTATGTAACCCGGGAGGGGAGCGAAATTTGCATTTCAGTGGGCTACTGTAGGAACAGCACCTATTGGGTTTGTTTTGGAGAAGTTACATGACTTGCTTCCTCATTGATTTATATTTGAGCAATCGCGGCAGGCCTTTAACCCTAAAACGCAGAGTGCAGTTAACTTCAATTAGCAAAGCAATGCTTAAAATGCAGGGACCAATTTGATGTATGAGTAAGTGAACACATCTGATCGAGTACTTTATCTGATCACAATGTATTTGGGTTGTGCAAAGTACCATTACCACACATGGCCACTAAAAGCATGCTTAGCAACATAAAATGATTAATAATCTAAAACGACACGGATGTGTTATTTTTATTGTAGAGGTACACAAGAACACTGATAATATTTTAAAAGCAATACTATACACCAGAAGACTACACTCCCTATTAGCGATCAAATTTATAGGGCATAAAGCAAAGGGGCTGAGAAACTGAGGAAATCTTACTTAGTGTCCTGATCGAGCTCCAAGGATGCGCTCCAAACGGGACGACAGCAGAACCAGACCGAAAGAGAAAACCTGGAACACCCCAAATCATGCATACACGGGACTTTTAAAAAGTAAATTTAAACAATAAAATCGGAGTACAACTGCTGTCAGTTTAAATACAGTATCTGACGCGTTATACATGCATTTATAGACACAATCCATTCAATTCAGTACTTAACCTTTTCCTTATTACTGTCATATGTCTGGCGGTATGTCGACGCTGAGGTCACACTGCGTCATTGGCATTTATGCGTGGATTTTAAGCAGATACTACAATAAAATGTTACTAATTCATCACCATAAATACCGATACAGTAAATAAAGTCCACATACACACCATGTTAGACCGCAACAAATCAGATTGCTAGCTAAACACAGTGCAACTTCACTTAAGGTCACGATTGTTTATCCGATGATATGTTAAGGAAAAAAGTGCCAACACAAAATTTTCTGGAGACTGCAGAGCTAAAAGAGGATACTTACAGAAGCAGCATTGCGGCAGCGCTCAGAAGCTCGTAACAACACACAACATCGGCACCATAACGTGAAGTCAAGGCGGAGCGCGCCCACGGGTCACGTGACTCGGCTGCTGACACCGGCCGGCCGATCGGAATGCGGAAGTGGAACTGCGCGTGACCGGGCTGTGACAATGCACTACAGTAACCACAGCTCTAATGTACCGAAACGCCTCGGGTGATTGGCTGTTTTTAGCAGCTCATCTAAGAACGATCCGCGTTTAAAGGTCAGGGTCTTCAAGTAGTCCTATGGTGGACTGGAGCATCCAATGCTGGCGCTAAATGATGCTTCAAAACACGTGGTGGGCGTGAGCATGTTACATACTACCAAGCCTCATCTGTCCCATCACTATCTAATAAGCAGGACCAACGCGTTTAACTGAAATAGCGTATGTCAATAATCAAAGTAAGGTAATCACGCGTGAAATTTGGTCAAAAGCAAATCGAATAACGGTTGGTAAACGGCACTTAAATATTAAGCGTCACAGGCACTTTTATTTAATCAAATTCGAAAAAATGACAAAGGTGTTTGTCCAACGATTTCGTCTAGGAACAAAGCTATCATTTTATGGTAACATCAAATGAGTCTATGAAGCAGACAAAATTACTGCTCTAGAGATTCACAAAGCTGCATGCAATGCTAATAAATGTTTGGATGAGTTTAATATTTACAAATTACCACTTTCCCAAAAATGCCTATACATTCATCACTTTCACTTAAAACAAGCAAATAATGTAATATACAGTTTTTAATACAGTTTTCCGTTTGTCCATTTTTACAATACCATATAATGGCACACAAAGCACTGAAAAGGACAGATTTTTAGCAGGCTCAGTCATCATCCATAAAATAATAATCCTCTTCCCCACTTTCATCAGAAGGGAGAGGAGCGAGTTTCTTGTCAGAGAACATTTCCCAGACAGCAAAAGATTTTTCATCTGGAAGACAATCAAATGCATAATTAGCTTGTATGTACTGTGCTGTTGTAATTACACACATATATGGACATGTGTATAACTTGAAAATTCAAAAATGATGTAATGTTTTTCCAACTGTTCAGAAACTTACCACAGCATCTTCTTGTGGATTTTGTGGACTGCATCATGGTGTACTTGTCCTGCAGCAGTTTAAAAATTCATGAATACCTATTCCCAAAGCTCTAGGCTGCCAGTCTCTCTTATTCCTTGGGTTTAAGGGATATTTACAGCCTCAAACCAGATTAAGTTTGAAGTCTCTCTCCAACACTGTGCTAGCTTACTATGCAGGGTTTGAATTTTCTACTGAAATGTAGGTCAATTACTGTGCCTCATGCCACTACAGGTATAAAGAACTCTGCCATAACCAAAATAAACAGGCAATGTGGTGAAATATGACTTCTAGAACATGCCATCTTTTCCTAGAATACCTCTTCAGCATTATGAAGTGATAAAGTCAAGTATCTCCACTAGCTTCCTAACACCAACCTGGAGGGGGCTGGTTTGTCCACAAATGCTGGCCCAGGCTTTCCCCATCTTCTTCTGCAGCTTGTACACATACTTGTCATTGTTGTTTCTTTAAAATATGTCAAAAATTATAAGGATGGCTGCACACACACAAAACTCATTCAACATACATTGTGAGCAACAGCAGCAAAGAGCACCAAAATCTGAGTTATGTCCTGGCACATAAAGTACCCGTTAGCATTGGGGCTCTGAACAGTGTTTGGCATTCTGTTTGCCTGACACCGCAATCTACTTTAAGATATTTCCAGTACTGGAAACCCTCACTGTATAGGTAGGCACAAAAAAGCCTACAATTTCAAACAGTAAGGAATGATGTCCTTACTGGTTAATGGATCCCAGCATTCCTGGGCTGATATGAAGACACTGTGGTGTTTTGACCAATGGGCAGCCGGCAGAGCTGGGTGTCTGTGGGTTCTGCTCCGTTTGCTGAAACATGAGATCCTCCCCATTGGTGGATAGTGTGGGCAGCTGCCATTTGTGAAGGGAGATCAGAGCAATCAGAATGAAGAGAATGAAGGTGAGGACGGGCAAATGTACCAACACTGCGAGAAAGCTGGTCAGGTACAACTCACTTAGTCTTATTTTACTAGGGTGGTACATCACTGTGTGTGCTATCCTATGGACTGGCAACTCATCACAGCATTCCCCTGCCTTGTGCTCTGTGGTGCCTGGGACAGGCTCCTGACCATTACCCCACTCACCACTGATAAGTGACAGGAACTTGGATAGATGGAAGCATTTACTGTTCTGCTGCTGCCTATCAGAAACATGTCAAATCCAAAATAATAAAAAAAAAAAAAACCCCGACGAAGACTTGTTAGACCCCTACTTACCACTCAGCCATCTAATAACGTTTAAATGGATAGAAACTGTGTTTTAATCCAACAGATTACATTGCAAAATATTAAAATAAATAATCCATAAATGATAAGGACAAAGGATTTATTAAAAGGTGTACTGAACAAAAACTGTTGGTGCTTCAGGTCTCATTCTGAATGCAGCAAGCACATTGTCTGAGTGTCAAAAACAGACTGAGGGCCTGGAGGGGGCACTTCAGGGGAGTCATACCTTAACTCGTTTCTTCTGCAGGGGGGTGCTGGTGAACATGTCGTCGTGATTATCTTTGGGCATGTTGTCCAGGAAGTTCCTCATCTGCTTCTTTCTCTTCAGCGTTCCCACCTTCGCAGTAATCTGCAGTGGCTCCTTTGCTGCCCGGAAAGAACATTCCATCACATCATGGCGTTTCCGTAGCAACCAGTCGCCAAGAAACTAGTTGGCTGTACTTGGATTAATTGCTTTTTCACATATGGAGAAAAGGGCAAAAGTATGTATTCAAATTTTACATTTACTGAGTAGCTTACAAATGACTCAAGTCTAGCATGGAAAATATTTATCTTTTTGTCTCAGTTCAAGTTAAATATTGCTATGCACAAAGGCTTATTTTATGGACACCGACAGTGTCTTTATTCTAAAATCTAAATAGTTGCCTTCAACAGACTTGAGAAGTACTATAAGGACTCAACCTGTAAATTTCAAAAACAAAATAAGAACGAAAAAAATTAGACATCACTGTGCACTAAACAATTATTGGTAAAACTTTAAAGTGAAGGTTTTGTTATGCGCATAGTACAAGAAAATTCTCCGGGTGTGTTTCATGTTCACTGCACATAGCACATTTACAGTACATTAATCCTGAGGATTGACCTTGTCTGCCCCCATACCCCAATGTTATTTGCCTAGTCTCCATGCTCCGGTGCAAGTGACCTGAACTACAAATAATTCATTTTTGCTGAATGCGTTCTGAACATGCAATATCCTTCTGAGATGGCATATTGTAGTCTGCAACACCAGCCAAGTTTCTACCAGCAAATTTAACTTCAAAATGCCAGAATCAGATGTTCACGTTACAAAATTAAATGGCCCCAACACAGAAGCCTGTGGTATGGCGGTATGCCACTATTGGTAGAGAAATCTTTCATGAATTCCAACTCTCTTTAGAGTCTGGACAATCTGAAAATGTCAAATGCCTGAGATAGCCTTGTTGTAGAAATAACTTTAACATAGTAAATTCTCTTAGCATTAAAGACAACCAAAATATGACATTTTTCAAAAACGGATTTTTTGAAGGAGAAAAAGGAACCAAAACCACCTAGTTTTATTTTCATAATCGCTCAACTAAAACAGTCTGGCATCTCCTTATACATACATACATGCATTAGCTACTTCATTAGGAACTACCGCTAGTTAACTCAAACAGCTAATTATGTTGCTGTAACTAAATATATACAGCATGCAATCAGGATCAGAAGGCTCACTTACTCTGACTGTTACTACCAGACGTACTGGTTCCAACATCTCAAAAAAAAAAAAAAAAAAAAAAAAAAAAAAAAAAAAAAACCCCCCCCCTGGGAATTTAAAATTGCAGTTTAAAAAAAAAGGGGAAAAAAAAAAAAGAAAAAAGTCAAGAAAAAA
>JAACJT020000021.1:3161110-3183469 GCA_009936485.2 Gymnarchus niloticus | reverse complement strand
AAAAAAACACAAAGACAGAGCAGACCGTCCACTTAAAAATAATTATCAACCCCAAATAAATAATCAAACCAAACAAAAAAAAAAAAAAAAAAAAAAAAAAAAAAAAAAAAAAAAAGCCACCCTCCTGGGACTTTCAAGTTGCAGTTTACAGAGAACGGTGCAATATAGCAATGAAACTAGTCAGCAGCAATTCTGCTGCTGAAAAAACCTCATCAATAACAGAGGTCAGAATAACCACACTCAAAGCTAACTTCCACAATTACAAAAACAATAGTTCAGGATAACAGTGGTTTGCAGGATGGCATCTTCAAATACAGAGCCTGTCAATCTTTGAACCAGTTCTGGAGACCTATAACATCTTAAAATGGAGTCTTTAAGCCTGAGTTCCACAACACTGTTCATGGCAACAAACCTTTTTAGAACTAAAACTTTAAAAACACACACCAGGTTCCTCCTTCTTGGGGCCCGTCTTCTTCTTGCTAGGCCGGACCTTCTGGCTTTGCTGCCGAGTGTACTGCTCCTGGCATTCTTCAGCAGAGCGAGTGCCAACCATCATGGCCACATTTACCCAGAATCCACTTTGGTGCTTTGGCAAGCATGACACAGCCCTGATAAAACAGAGAAACTTAGTTCCATTTCAAAGCAGGCTTGAATCCTGTAGTGTTAGGGTTTTAACAAAAGTGGTTATAGCCTGTACATAGCCAACTAGACCTTTGTTAATACTATTATTAATAAGGACATACCTCTGCAGTTTTTGCAGTTCTTTTTCCATCCACGTGTCATCGTCATCATCATCATCCTCTTTTGTCCGTTGCTTTCCTGCTTCAATATTCTCTTTCTTCCTGCCTTTTCTTGGTTCTTGATTCTCATCCAAGGGTTTAGCGAGCTGTTCATGAATTTCCTCACCTTTTTTCTTTGGTGTATTGACCTTTTTGTTCATCTGGCAGTGCTCGGGGGACGGCAGAAAGTCATCTGGTTCAAACTTGGAATCTGCTCGGGGTACATGACGCATTCTCCTACTCCTCATCGACTTCCTTCCCTCGTTTTCATAGTCAGATGGTGTTACTTTGAATTTCTGAGTCATCTTCCGATCACTGTTCATCTTGGAGTGACATTCTACTGTCATCGCCCTTGACTTTTCGGGCACAGTTTGAGCTTTTCTATCCACCTTGTTGCCACGAGTTTCAGCCAGAGCCACGCTCATCTCTAAACCCTTCTGGTCATTATCCAACCTCTTTGACAAGGCACAGATCTCTGGTACATCCCTGAAATCCTGGTTGCCTTCTGGATTAGAGCCGCATCTTCCATGGCTTCGGCCACCGTGCTGTTGACGGCCTTGGGATGTGTCTAGATCAGTGGAGTCTCCTTGGCTCCGCTGGGCTTGCACAGCTTGATGGGAACTCCGGCGGATGGCAGAGCTGCTGTCTGCCTCTGAATCCAGGATGCACCTTGTGCCACGATCGATCTGGTGGCTCGAAGGGGCTCTTGCACTCGATATGCCTAGCCTGAGCCTGGAGGAGGTCCTCAGTGCCCCCTGGTGTTCATCCTGGTCAGAACCTCTCTCCGCTGCTCCGCCCTCAGCTGAGTTATTTGGGTGTAGTCTACATTCCAGCGACGACTGAGAGTGTTCCTCCTTTGAACTGCTGCTTTCAATTTGCCATATGTACATTGGATTTTTACTGTTTCTTGTCAGTCTTGTACTAGACCTGGTCATATACCCTGGACTGGAGTCGGTGCCCGAATCCAGAAGCACATTCTGAAGCTGCAGCTTGCTTCTTGAGAGCTTGGAGCATGTGGCAGACCGCAGGTCTCTCTCATCTTTCAAGGTTCGACTGCTGGAGACCAAGGCTTCCTTCCTGAAGCGGCCCTTGGTCCGGGGCGGCAGTTTCACCCTCCTCCGTGGTGGGGACCCGTCATCACTATCTGATTTGGACCGACTCTGACACCCCTCGGTAAAGCACTCGTCGCTCAGGCTGGTAGAGCAGAGCACCAGCCCGCTCACCGGCTCCAGGTTCGGTTTGGCGCAGGCCAATTGGAGGTCGTTCATCCGGCAGCGCTCCTGTATCTGAGCCTTGGTATAGAGGGGTGACATGGTAACCATGCACTGTCCCATGGGGTTTACTGGGCCCGCCCTCCCTGTCATTACCATGTGCTGTTTCTGAGAGATGACTGGGCTCTTGTCAGGATCAGCCTTACTATGAGGTCTTTTTCTGCCCCATTGCGGTGCTGCAAATACAAGAGACTCAAAGTCTGAGAGGCACCTCATTCTCTGACTGACGCAAGTCTGCTTCACATTTAAGAACTCGATAATTATGCCTTAAAAACTTAAAATTAACATTAAAACACTTAATGACAGCAAAAATGTGAAATTATCAATATTTCTATACAAAATGACGCTCTATTAGTACAGAAGTAGTAACAATCCAAAACATTATTTGATGACAATCAGCTCTGATTTAGCTTATTAAAATGTCTTGGATGCCTTACAAATTTAATCAAAGGCATCGATTCAATCAATGGCATCGTTCCCCATCTGTCCGGAGATTTATAAACACATGCCTGTCTGAAGTTTCTGGATCAGAAATGACCTGATATCAGAAACGACCTGATATCAGAAACGTCACACAGAGCACCCCCTCCACACACAATTAAACATTAGACATCACACCCACCTCCTTTGGAAGTCTCCTTCTCCGCACTTTTCGACGACGCTGTTAACTTTGCTTGACCCATTTTCTGCAGGAGAAAAACCACACAGACGGTGATTACAGTATGACAAAGGTATTGATGTGATGCAAAAAATATATATCCATTCATCCTCGTTTGAACTGCTAACGGGGGATGATGGGGGGCTGAAGGCTATCTCAGGGAGCACAGGGCAGGAAGCACCCTAAATGAGATGCCAGGCCATTGCAAGGAAACAGATTGTGGACAATTTAGAGACACCAAATTACCAAACCACATGTTTTCAGACTGCGGGAGAAAACCTCTGTATGTAACACATTAAGAATATGCGATTTCCACACACACAAACCCACAACTCTTGGAGCTTTGAGCCTACAGTGCATCCCATTGAGCCAACATGCTGGCCCACAGAACTTTCACCATACTGAGCACGAGAACAATCACATCTCTCTGAGCAGAATGACTTTAGCATTAGCCTTCTAATCCAATCTGAGGTTAAACAGTGTACAAACCTCCCAGTAATGACAACTAATGCTATACCCTAATGCTCACCATGCAGGGCGTGGGTGTGGACAGATAGGTGTCATGGATGGTGACGTTCATGTCCGAATCAACAAACACCCGTGCCCCCTTCCAGTACTCCAGGGGGGGTTTGATTAGCCTCCCGCTGCGAGACACCTTTGTCTCACTCCCCTGGACTCTGCTGGAGGGGGTGGCTGTGCAGGATGTAGAATATAATCATTTGACATCATCATCAACATCATAATAATTCAAAAAGACACACAGCAGGAAGCAGGTCTCTAACTCTGTATACAGAACAAATACTTCAATTCTTTGATAGATGTTGAAATACAACTAATGATGAAACAAAAAATCAACAGTTTAGACATGAAAATAATAGATTTAGGTGGTACATTTCAAGTCAGAGTGCCAGTAAACCAAAGAAATTAGTGAAATGTAACTTTAATCACCTCCAGCAGGCATCGTTGTGCAGCAAGGAAACATTTGCGTGACAAGCCCAGGTGGAGAAAGCGAATATATGGCACAGACAGACGAACCTCGCATTCACATCCTGTTGTCACTTTTCGGTCTCTTTCAAAGATTTAGGGAAAGACAAACAGACTAAGGCGAAGGCAAAACAAAATAACCCCTCCATCGCACTCACGTGTCCCACGAGGCTTTGTGGCGGAAGGCTTTGGTGTGGAGCTCTTCGCTGAGGATTTGCTCGGCTTCTGGGCCGGTTTGCAGCGAGCGCCTTTACTTTCTTTAGTCTTTTTGGCGGAATCTGAACTGCAGCTGTTGGAAGAAAAATTGAGGCAGTCTTACCTGTAAACCCTTAACATTTAACAATCCCATACATGGCTATTTTAAATCCTCAAAGACAGGTCTTACAAGCCATGTTTTGGTAACCTTTCTCTAAGAATGAGATAGAGACAATTTGAAAGGAAGAACAGAAACACCTCAGAAATTTCAACAACACGCTTTCCTTAAGGTATAGACATGGAGGGTATACGTACCTTTTCAACTCTGATAAATAAATCTGTAGGTAGTCTTTCCACTTCTCAGGGAAGCCAAAGAGGAACTTCTTCTGTAACCATCCAGGCAAAGCTAGGCATGGTAAGTGGCACAAATGTCACAAAGGTTTCCCGGTGTCACTGTTACGCTTCAAGTAAACCCATCATTCACCGCAAAACCTTGCATGTCACAATAAAACAAATACAACTTTACTGGAAAAATGAATATATACTGCAGGAACCCAAAATACCGAAACGTCTCAAGAAAATTCAATAGAGCAATAACTGGCTCACACTTGTCGACGCTGTGGTGCATTTTGCCAGTCAGCACATAGATGCTGCCAGAGATCGTCTTCAAGGTGTTGCTTGAGATTCTTTCAGCAACTATGTTGCTATGCCAAGGCAATTCATTGTCCCTTAGGGATGCAGAAGAGAACTGAGTAAGACTTACACTCTTCCAGGACCAGAAGCTGCAGGCCACCTCAAGCCAATAAACCTGCCAGCATTTATTCAAATAATTTGTGACAATGAGCCGTAACTCTGTCAAGCTCTGAACAGTACTTACACACGGATGCCGTCAACAAAAAGACCGCTGTTCACCATCTTAATGGTCCACTTCTTTAAATGAATCTCATTTGCCTATCAAAGAAAAAGTGAACATTTCCTTAGCAAAATCCAATTGTGGCTGCTGCTCAACATTTACAAAGTAATTTAATATGCAAATTAGGGAACACATCAAAGCAGCCTAAATCCTCTAGCCTTTCAAAGCGTTTGCTGAGCTTGGGAAGCATCAGGCGGCTAGGCTTGTCAATAGTGACATCACTAAAGTGATGTCATTTCCTTAAAGATAACAACAACAGCCTTAGGATTGGAGAAGACTTCAAAACACTGCTGAAACAAACTCCGCCCTCTTACAGCACCGCCTTGTTTCCTCTTTGGCCTTGTTGACTCCTTCATGTCCCTCAGCTGGAACACGGACACCTTCTTCTTTGGGATGCAGATCCTGGGCGAGTTTTGCAGGAGGGCATCATCTGCAATGTCCAAAATCGGCCTGTGGGCCGAGTCAGTGAGCATTTGGACCCTGGCCTCCTCTGAGCTGAGGGAGGGGCCTGTGGGCAAGGGGACCTGTGATGGCGGGCCCACGCTGGCGTCCACATCATGGGACAACTCACTGTCAACCTCACACCCGCTTGTTAAAGTCAAGCTTCGCATAACGGGCTTAAGAACACCTAAAAACAGAAATAATATCAGAAAATAGAAGTCTTTTCACGCTGCAAATTTTACATAATTATGACAGACGCAACCCTCTAAAATTAAGAGGCCGCGTTTCATCTTGTTGGTACTGGCAAACCAAATGTATTCCATTACCGAATTTTGCATAATATTCACATCATAAAGACTGCCCATACTTGACCTCTAACATAATTTTTATAAGCTACATTTTGAAAGAATGCACTTTGTTCAATCTAGGAGATACTAGAACACACTTTAAATACCTGATACCCAAAACTCACAGGAGGCATTTAATGGTCTATGAGTGTGATACAAACTACTGACCTTCACCCCTGGTGTCCACTGTGTTGCTCACGTGGTTCACATCCTGCAGACCCTTCCAGAGCTCTGCTTTCTCCTTCATCCGGGCAAATATCTTGGCTGGAGAGTCCTGCGATGCGTCCGACAGCAGTGGGGCCTTCTTCACTAGAACATTAGGGACTATGAAACCAAAAATAAAACAGAAGCATGAGAACTCAAATGACACTAGCACTAAATAATTTGATGACCAGTTAATTTTTACACCTACCAACAAATGGTGTATTCAGTACATTGCCGTTTGTGGACGGGAGTCGCATCCTCATTTTGTCGTCCAAAGGCTGGACACTAGGAGTCAGAAAACAGCTGGAAGCAGTGCATCCGTTGACTGTCTGAATGGTACCACATATGGATTCAGTAGTCATTTCAAATCTCTTTGAAAGATCTTTCACAGGGGTAGACATAGGTGACAGAGTACAGACTTCCACATCATATCTAGCCTGGTGGTGCGTCTCATTCTCACCACACCCACTGGCCCAGGGAATGTCATATTTTCTTGCCATCTTACAAGGTCCTTGATGTGGTTGTTCACCAGCTCTGTCACCTTTTTTGGGCAAAAGTTTGTTTTCACTCAACACTTTGGCTTTCAGCCTAGCAAATATTTTGGCTGGGGATTCATCCGATTTCGGCTGCATGACGTTTAAAGTCGCTTTCGGCGCTTTCCAGGTTCCGAAAAATTGCACGTCTCCATCCAGTGGAGAAGTCTGGTCAGCGGCGATGCTGCTTAAATCAAACGGGATTTTAACGTGGCTATTTTCGCCATCCACCACAGTAGAATTCGTCACTTTCACACACCGTCTTGACAGCGTCTCCTCAAAATTCAGAGGGCTAGAATGATGAACGAGTTGGTCCCTGTTCCTCTCTGCTAGCTTCAGCAAATCCTTCACCGGTGTGACCGTGTTTAGAGGGATCTTATGTACGGGTATAGATTTAAATTGCCCGTCTCCATCTATGTGGATCGGTGGGTTTTTAGACGGCGATATCAACATATCTTCAACTAGTTGTTCTGGACATATAAAAACAAAGGCTTTGATTCTTGGTCGTAAATGCAATCAGATGTTAGAAATTTCGTGCGGGTCTTCAAACACAAAGCAGCATATCCTTCTTTAAAACACGTAAGGAGATTACTAAATGGAAGGCATCATCCTGGAATGCGGACAAAGCAAAGCAAGGAATGGTCGTCATATTTAGCCATTTAGCATGCAGTGTATCTAAGGTAATTATCAGTGTATTAAGATGAACAAAACTTTCCGTCACCTCAAAGTATACTGCTTATTATGAACGAACACGAATGGGTTTCAATTAAAAAGGAGACGTCAACGGTCGAGACAATTGATACTTTCAAGCAAGACTCTTGATTATCCAAAGGTAATTTCGAAAACTTAAAAATTCCAAACATTTAAAGATGCTATTCAATGTTGACAGCCACACATTCATGTTTTTATTTTACGCTTACTTAGCAAAGCGAGCCGCCAAGAACAAACGGAAGACTCACCGCCAGAGTTTGAATTTTTCAAACAAGCGATCGTATTGGCCGTCGCCTGTTCAATGCGTCATTTCCGTATACGTCACTATCCGGCGACAATTTCTGTCTCATTGGAATGAAACTTGGAGGTTTGGTTGATTGATGGTAGAGAAACGTGACGAGTAAAGCGCTATGGCGGTTAGACATTAATAGAAAAATTCTGTTTTCTATGTTTGTTTAATATGTTGATATAAAAATTCTTAGGTTGCAATAGTAATAGCTTAGAAAATATTCACTATTGCGCATTGCTGAAAGTAAAACTGATCTCGCATGTCGACTTGAACGATGATTAATGTGAAATTTGTTACAACAACTTAGCTAGTAATGGCCATTTCAGTATTTCAGCTCCCTCAGGAGGTGTGGGTCCACGTGTTTCGGTTCCTTCAACCCCATGAGAAAGGGAACATTAGGAGCACTTGCAAGTTCTTCAAGGTGCTAATAGACCATCCGTCTCTATGGAGGAATCACACGGTTGTCCTTAAGAACATCCGCTCTTATGACTCGCAATTCTGGGCCACTCTGCGTCGAAGGAAGACTACCTCGGTGGTGGTACACAAGGCCAGCAAGAAGGAGTGGGAGTGCCTTGCAGCATCACTTCCTTTTTTGACATCGCTAACCGTAATGCACATGTCTGACCCAAAGACGCTTCTGATCCTGAGGCATTTTAAGGACATGAGACAGCTTGCGATCTGCAGTTTCCAGTGCCCACCGGGACTGGCTGGAATTCTGGCTTCATTGAGCCAGTTAACGAACTTGTGTTTATGTCAGTTGAGCGGCGTGCCCAGAGTTGGTCTGATCGACGCGGTGTCAAAGCTCTCTGGCCTTACCTCTCTCTTATATCATGAGTGTGATAAACCTATCCCCAAGAAGGCCTTCCAGACTATGCTGTCAAGCCTCCCTCACTTGAAACACCTGTCTTTAAAAATGGGAACGTTATATGGAACTCTCCCCGACGATTATTTCACGTTGCCCAAAGTAAATCGGGATAATAATGGTGAGGAACATCACAAGATCTGTTATTAATTGTTTAGTAGGAGGTTTTTCTGGAAGTAGTTGACATCCACTCCTGTAGTCTGAGATTTGAAGCAGTTAAGGTGATGCTTGCGACCCAAAAGTCCAACTGCAGAATCTCTTTTGAAAGTAAAACTGGCAAACTTTCCATCAAAACTTTGTTGCTCTGCTGCTTCATTGGGGAAAATGATTTTTTTTTATACTAATTGGATGCTTTGCTGTGTGCTTGTCATATCTGTTCTCTCTATGTCATTAACAGGTGAGCCAGGTCATGCCAAACTTGGACTTCTCAAGCTTGAGCTTCTGAGCTACATGGATCCCATTCTGCCTCCCGTGGCCTTAGATGGGCTCCATTGTCTGCAGAGTCTGACTGTTGAGTACAGAGATAGGGCTGTAGACTCTGGCAGGTGCAACCTGAAAACTTGGCTGACCAAACTCCCCTGCCTGACTGAGCTCACACTCACAAGTAAATAACTGTAAATGTCAGTCCATCCGTAATGATTTTTGCTTGTTTATTGGGCTCTTGTCTTTATTTTCATCATTTTTATTAGCTTAAATGACCTTTCTTAATGGAAAATCAAATATAACTATTCATATTGGTCTGGTAGTGGGAAAACAGCAGCCAAAATGATGTAGTTATGCATGCTGTTTGTTATTGATGTTTTGAGGAAATTTGTTTGATTTCACCATTACCTTGACTTTTGAACTACCTAGTAACTATCAGGTTTTATGTCCTGTTGTGTAATATCAAACAGAATCAGTCACCGTTAGCTTTGGAAATGTGATTGAGCAGCTTGGCCTGCATGTTTCACAGGAGGATATCCCTTCAGCATGTATGTGCACATGATACCCAGGATGCTGAAGAATCTGTCCCTGCTGCGAGTCTTTCTGGGTCCAGGAGATATGAGGGTCCTGGGAAAGCAGGCACCAGATCTCCAGCTCCTGCACACAGACCTGTGGAGTTGTGATGGTTTATGGTGCTTGAGGGAGCTGCCCCAGCTGTTCCGTCAGCTACGGACTCTTAAACTGCGGTGAGAGCACCCCCTGTAGGTCATTTTTCCCCCAGCCACTCATAGTCAAAAACTTTTACAGCAACCTTTTCAGATAGCAAAATATGGTGTGCAACAGTGGTACCGCAAATTATAGCTTTATGGTCCACTAGAAGAATAGTGTAATCGTCCTGCAGTGACACAGGCTGATCACAGGACATTGTGCAAGACCAATCAGTTTACTGCAAACCAGCAATGAAGACCACACAGCCGTATTTGTCCTTTATAATGTTTTTTTGCACCTGGTAAGTTAAATAGTGTATTTTTGACAGCTATTCATCCATCTTGCAACCACTCATTCTAAGCAATTTTGCAGGGTTCAGTGTGCATGAATCGGTTATAGGTTATGCCGCTGCATGCATTAAATCAGTGTGTGAATTGCTCATAGCTGCAGAATTGCAAATTGAACATGTCAAGGCAGCTTATGGAATGAAACCCGCCCCCCCAGGCACTTGAATGTAACAGAGCTGGAGTTCCTGAGCCTGGTGAGGTTGCAGCACCTGGAGAACCTGGAGATTCTTGATGCCCATCCCAATCCTAGTCCTGAGCTTCTGGGCCTGATCCACGACTTCCAGGAACGCACCAACTACCGGGTTCGAGTCATCCAGTCTCGGCCACCTGCAGACCCTTCAGTCTGCAGTTGCTATTTGTACTAATGACTGGAAACAGTTCTAGGGGAAAGTGTTTTCTAATTGCCATCTTTTCTGGTTTTCTATATCGTGTATCACGCACAGTATTTACTTGTTGCATTAATAAAAATGTTGCCATTTTTCATTTCGGTATCCACCCTCATCGATGATTGTGCTGCCATGACTATTATTATTTTGTATGGATAGCACATGTTATAATTGTGGCAGAGATGGATTTTTTTCTGAAGCATTGCAGTGGTTAGGAACCTAATTATAATCTGCATGCTAAAAGGCCAAAATAAGGTTATCGAAACTGGCTGCAGGTTGAATTTAAATTGGGTATACTGAAGGATCTTCTTGCTGAAAGGTCTTGTTGTTGTTCATTGCACTGCCGCTAGAGGGAAGTAAGACCTCACAGAAAAAGAATCTCTTTAAACCTGGCTCATTTGAATAAAGCACTCAAAAATGCAGCTTTGCCCACTTTCCTGGACCTTTCATGGAGATTTCTATGAGCTTTGTGCAGAATTAATTTTGTTGTGTTGTATTCCCATGGCTTGGTTATGCGAATATTAGTTAGAAAATATAATACTGAAATGAGGATTGAGTGCCACAAACTTGCCACCTAGGGCTGAGACTGCGTCACTATCCATACCGGCAGATAAATGCATAATAACTGTACTAAGAGCTTTTTTATACTATTCAGATTAAGCAATTCAAGAGTAATTAAAGTTAGTGGTTTGTTCTTGGGAGTGGAACAAGCTTGAGGTAAGAAGTCTAGAGTTGAGGGTTGCAATAAGGCTGGAGCCTCTCCCAATAAATACAGGGTGCAGGGCTGGTGATTAAACCCACAAGTGTGGAGGTGCAAGGTGACATTATTAATTCGGTTCATTTACGCAATGTGAAAAAGTGAGCATATCTGCTTTGCCGCTTTTCACAGACGCATAACTTCTGATCGAATGCATCTATGCAAAGCAGCTATATTGTTGAAAGAAGCAGAAAAAGGATTGTCGTCGATGAAAGTAATTGATGCCACAGTCTGCTGCCTTCTGTAACGCTCCTCAGCACGTGCTGCATTACGAAGACAGGTAGTCGTCCTTTGGCTGATGTACGTCGTTCGAGCAGTATGTTTCCCAAAGGTGCCGCCAATTTGTGCTGAAAGCATTTTTTTGTTTTGCTGTTTTCACAGAAATAAATACTCGAGCTTTTGAAACATTCATTACCCCCCCGGCGTGAGTGTGCGGCAGTGTTGGATCCATAGTAACCCCCCCTCCCCCCATGCTGTAGGGTCACAGGTTTCAAAGCAGTAGTTGGTTGGTGAACGTGACTCTTCTAAAGAGTGGGAGTATGATTAAGGGGGAGGAGGTCTGAAGGCCACATTCAGAAGTAGTAAACGATTCAGAAGTCAATGGCTGACTGTCAGATAATCTCAGCAGCAATGAAGTCAACCGAGGGAGTAAAACAGATGATGTTTGAACCATCATTTATCTGTGTAAATTTGGTGAAATCCTCTCATTCTCTGAGACTAGCAATGGAGTGGCATCCCATCTAGGATGTACTCCTGTCTTCTGCCCTGTTTTCTGGGACAATGCTTCATGTGACTCATTTTTTATCTCTACTTTTCTCACACTGAAAACAGAAATCTCCAAACCTTGATTTCAATGAGACTTCCTCTTGCTCAGTTTCTTTGAAAAATAACTCTTGGATATAAGACTGCCAGCACGTGATGGAATCTGCAACCTGAATCTGCCGCGAGCTGCGAGATGGTAGACGGCGATCTTCTGAGCTGTCAAGAGCAGCTCGTTTTAACGTTTAACAGGCAAAAATAAGGCATAGCTGTAAATAAAGAGACGCAACTTGTTTGTCCCCGGTCGACGAGTGCTTCGAGTGAATTTGCCCTCTGGGTCGGTGAGGGTTGAAGTAACAGGCGATAAACATTTAAGCCAGATCCACCCCCACTTGCACTGAATGTATTTGTCTAACCTGCGGAGCAATCAGATTAGCCAGAGAAAGCAACGGCACCGTTGGACTAGTAATGTAAATGTCAGCCTTTTGTTTGATCATACTGTGACTTAGTTTAGATATGTGTCTGTGGTAATTAATCCAAAGTCAGCCAGACTTGGCACCCCCCCCAACTCTGCTGAACTGCTCAGTACCATTTGGTTTGAAGAGTTAAAGATACTGCTTGTTTTCCGCAATGGTGTGAGGGGTAGTGGGAGTTGCCTTTCGGTCCAATAATCACCCCACTCGACCCATGCACCTGGTGTTCCTGGCTGGGAATTGGGGAGGGTGATAGCCTCATTGGAAATTAACATGTTGTCATACTCCTTCAATAAGGAGGATCCATTAACGCATGTAAGGAATAGTGTGAATAGGAGAACAAGCAATGATTGAGGTCCAAACACATTCTGAAGCGAAAGGGAGACTTGGCATTTTAGCATTAGTGGGGGAGATGAGGTACTGGGAAGGTGTTTAGGATGGGCATTTGCGATTGTTAACCATTATCACCAGTAATGGATACTGGAGGGTACCTCCGAGTGTACAGTCTCGGCTCCAAACTCCCAAATGAGTTTTCAGGAGAAGGTGGTTCCTGTGGTTGGGGGGGTTCCCAAACTAATTTCCTGGTGCATTTTATGTTCGATTCAGGATAGGGGGTGGAATCACTGATGTCATCATGACTAGTCGCTAGCTGCCATTTCCCAGGCTGTAGCCTCTGGAGGTGTTGCTTCCTATCGGAGCCATTGCATAGCGTGCTGATTTCTCCATGCCACCGTCTCAGAGATGTGAATGACTTGTGCTTGCCAAACAAGGTCTCTGGCACTCAGCTCTGATCCACCGAACTACCAGTACAAGCAAACATTGCGCAGCGAGGCTCACGTCATATGAAGGCTCTGAACGGCAGTACCCATGAATCACACACCCCTGCAGAAACAGATCAACCTTTAGAAGATAACCCATCCCTCCAATCATTCATGCATTTTGAATGTGACAATTACAGATTTTCCACGGAAAATCTAAAAATGAGTGGTTTGCTTCGTGAAGACAGCTTAGTCTAACACCTCTCATTATAAAAAAGTAATAAATATTTTTTGCACGAGGGTTCTGGTGCCATGCCCATTTCCACATACAAAGTTTTACTGAGAAGAATCTGATCTTCCCGTATCATGTTTTCCTAAGGTGGACAAAGTTCACAGCTAAACTGGCTTCCATTTCTTTCTGCACAAGTTCTTCCTTTCAGACAGTTTGAGCTGGGAACGTTTTGCTTTTCCCTGGGTATCTAATTTATCACAATACTCAGAAAGTGAAACGTATTCCTTCACTTCTTTACTCATCTCCTCATGTTTGTGTTGGTTTCCTCCAGGTTCTCAGCTTTCCTTACGCAGTCTGAATACATGTGACATCTCTTGATTTGCTCATACTGTATGAGTGTGGCTGTGTTCTATGATGTACTTATGTCTTCGTCAGAGGCGTCCCCCGCCTTGCGCCCCCTGTGCTTCCTGTGACTGGCTCCAGGCTATCATTCTGACCCTGGACTGGACCAGCGCTAAGGAAGATGGATGGTTGAGATAATACAGGTCAAATCTGAACTCTGGCAAGGGGAGACTGGTGAAATATGAAGATGAGCACTGTATGCAGTGAGATAGAGAAGTCATGTCCCCAGGCTGTGCATTTGGCCCCACTAGGCTTTGCTGCATTTAGGCAGCTAAGGACAATGATGTGGAGCATTGAGTCAGACACGGCCCACATGTTTCCACTGAGGGGGCTGTGCTCGCACCGTTGACTCCTGAGGGACCCGGGTCAGACTGATGGGCTCCACCATGCAGCATCGCCTTCCCAGATGGACCTCCATCCTGTTCTGGGCCATTGTATCTCCTGCAGGGTTTGAACACAAACGCTTCAGTGCTCTCCTGCAGCCCTTTGACGTGGCAGATGTGAAGCTCCGTGCATATGCTACCAAAATATCCGTAAGCGTCATTTTGTCAGAGTTAGGAAAAGGACCACCAGTCACGGGGATGCAGAGAGGCCATTTTGCTCTGTAGCGTTGTAGCTAGCATCAGACAGTTTATTTGACAAACAGCGGGAAGCTGTGTATAAATTTGATTTGAATGTGGATGTTTTTTAAGTAAGCATCCTGTAATTAGCTTTGCTGGGCCGCACTGGGGGTCAGTTGGCAGTGTTGTGGTGAGGCACATGGCTGTCTTCCTTCTGTACTACCCGGTCTCTGGGGAGTACAGAACACCAAGGGGGGAGCAGAAGAAACCACCCAGCTTCTCCAGATCGCCCTGTGAACCCTCAAGCCCAGCTGGGGCAAGGTTATGGAGGACGGAAGGTCTGGGCGTGGTGCTGTTAACCTTAATCACTCCCCCAAGGGACGGCCTTTAGTACTGGAGGGCTGATGTGTTGAGACGGTTAGTAAAATGTTGGGGCTTAGTGTACCAGCTGGATTGTCTGGGGAGAATTCCGTCTTTGGGCCTCTCACGGCTTTTGGGTTCCGTTTACACACAAACCCACAAACACACACGGCTACACCTAATCGGTGTGGATTTAGTCGTACTATGACGTATTGAAAACGTGCATTTTGACAAAGTCTCACTAGAAATTGACTTAAGTCACTCAGGAAACCTCTAGATCGCTAGGAAATGAAACTAGGGAATGCATTTTTGTCCGCTGAGAGTAACACCGGAATGTTGTGGTATTTGCCCAATATCATTGCCACAGTGCATCCTAGGGATGAACTAATAATCATGACAAAACTAAGATGGCCTCTTCAATAGCAGGACTGAAAGTCATCTCATGATGCAGTCTTTAATCTTAAAGGCTAGATATGTATCAAATATTTTGGTTTGATGGTGTGTAAAGTCTACTGCAAGTTTATGGCAACAATTGAGGAGGGAGAGTAAAATGATGTCAGTTTTTTCTACAATAGACATAAAGCTATTGATATGTGTCAGATTTCAGTATGATCCTACCTGAAGTTTACTTAGTGTGTTATTGCAGATTTCACAGTCTACTCCACAACATGGTCATATTTTCACACACACCAGTTTATAGCTGTGGTATTAGAGTCCAAAAGTGGCAAAACATTAAATCTTCTCTACAACATTTGCTGCCTAAAAACATCATGTCACGCGGATGTCATTCTGTCTTCCTGGATTTGTGGATATGGATTAAGGATGGACTTACTATAGGTGGAACAGTCAGGAATGTCTAAATCCTTCTGGCAAACTGAAGGATGCCTAAATCAAACCTCTTAAAATCCAAGACTCTGCCATTTCTGGTCGGTTCTTTTTTACTTCCTAATCAAGGACGACAGTTAATCTGGCCTTTTTTTGCAAAGCAATTCTGTTTGTCCTGAAGACACAAGAAGACTTTATTGTCATTGTATCACTTGTGAACAGCAGACAAGATTGTGATCTTCCTTACCTGACTAACCCTAAACTAAGATACTTGATGTTTATTTTTATTTACATTTATAAGCCTATCAACTTGCCAGCCAGATGGATCTAAGAGTCACAAAAGAATTAAAGGTCGAGTTGAGAACTTCCTTTTCATTTAGTCCTGAAACAAACTGGTGGCGTGATTTGATCATACTAAAGCTGACATGTGAATGTATGTCAGATTGTGTTAAAATACTGAAGCACAAGTGTGCTTGGCTGTTAAGGCTCGGTGATGACAAGAGTTAACTTGGAAGCAGAGGGTTCAGTGTAACACGAAGAAATATCATTTGAAGCCCCCTTGGAAGATGAGGGTTCAGTCTGACGCAAAGAAGGATCATTTGATGCCCCTCGGAAGCTGAGGGTTCAGTCTGATGCAAAGAAGCATCATTTGACATCCCCTCTTTGACACATACTTCCTCCCAGCATTCTTCAGGTTTCCTATATAGGTCTTCACATTTCAGCCTCTTTCCGCTTCTTTTGGAAGAAGTGGGTTTGAGAGTAATTATGGCCTGTTGCCGTTAATCACTGATTTCATTATCTCCGGCTGAAAATTGACTAAATAACACACCTCCCAGGTCTCTTCATTTCCCAAAATTTGATGAATATGTACGACAGGTCTAGTTCTGACACGTTCAGATTGTCTTTCTCAAAGTAAAATTTATCTGAAGAGCTCTTTCTGTGTTCAAAAAAACAATAATTGCCTTCTACCCACTAAAAGGTGTCACCTATCCCCTTAATGGGTTTATATGTGGGAGGAAAGGAGAATATTCTAAAGTACTATCGTACATTTTAATCAGAGACCCTCTTACAGCCAACTTTGTCTGATGTCATTGTTACTGATTGATACAGAGGTGATGCTGGCTCTGTCCCGAGGAAAGGGATTGTGGGAAATAATGCTCAGTGTTTTATTTTTCCAATCTGTGCCAAACAATCCCATGTTTGACGCTAATTTAATTATTTTTGCAGCAAGGCTGCAAGCTGCAACCCCGGAGGCCGAAACGTAACAAGCGAAAAATGAAACACCTCGGAACTGGAGCATCCTGAACAACACCGTAGATGTTGTGAGGCAGGGAGGTGGCGGGGGGGCATGTCATGTTTCGTCTTGGATCCATACGTGTCATTTTAGGTAAGGATAGTGGGGTCACTTCCCGACCAACTGTCAGGAAAGCTGAAAACATCCTTACAAAAAAAAAAAACATATATAATTAAAGCTATTGTTTTAGTCCCTTCCAGCTTCCAAGTCAAACCGACGCCCCAGTTCAGTTGAGATAGATACCAGGTGTAGCGGGAATCGCCCAGTCTCACCTGTTCACTCACTTTGACCCCCGTGGGTACCTCAACAAGATTCCACCAGGGCTCACGTAAATATTTCCCCGAGGCATCATGAAAACACAGGGATTGTCTGTTGTACCTGCTAGGACTCTGGGAACAACATTAGTCGAGCTCTTTAACCAAAACGCCACATCTGATTGTGCAGCATACCACAACACATTGTTGTGGTCTGATTCTGACTTTGAGGTCCCTTGGTAACCCAGGTGCGTGAGGGGGATGTGATGTCGATAAGCAGATATGAAGGCTCCACGCTCCATCTGCTGAAGCACATAGCTGACAGCTGAGGCAAAGCCATTCTCCTGAGACCACATCCATGGCCAGAACACTCCTGCACCATTCAGTTTAGTTAGCATGAGCGGTTCAGCTTTGCAAATGTGCTTTTCTTGTTTTTCTGAGCTAAACCAGGCTGTGTTTTGTGTTGACCTGAGTTCTAATGCACTTCTTCGACCCAAATCCGCAGAAGGATGCCATGAATACATGCTGCCCTGAAGTGTGAGATAAATAACATCCAGCGTCATGCAAAAACCAACCACCAAATGCATAGGCTATTAAGCTGTGAATGCGTGCAAGCCATACTGATCAGGGAATTTGCCCTAGATGGATTTGCAGGTGCTGTTCTCCACAGGGGAGCCTCCATTCTCTGAGATGCCCGCTGCTTTGGTCTAAGGTCCCTCGTGGGCTCTATAGTAACTCCACAAATCCCCAGATGTAGGCATCCTCTTAGAATCTTCTGATTCTCCCCGCAGTACATGGAAAGAAAGCTATTTTTAACACACTTCCAAGTCTCTGAAAACACCAATAGCCTGAGTGTCAGACAACTCGATGCCGTGATGTGATGCTGAAAAAGCATGTCTTTGCTTTTCACAGGAAATATATTGGAGGATTATGGGTATGAAATGTGATAATGTATTGGGGGGGGGGGGGGGTTGGGGCAAATGCAGGGGAATACATTTATTACCTTACATGCCTCTCAGGTTTGCTAGGCCTAACAATTCCCCCTCTGTGGCATATCATGGGCTGATTATACCCAGCCGAGCACAGCAGTAAATGAAATGCCATTTGCTTGTAAAAGGTGAATATTTTAATCTTGCCGAGTGACATAGGCAATTACTGATTCATTCTGCCACCGTTGCTGGCAGAAACCAGGCAGGAATGATGTCACCGCGTGGTCCCTCCACCAGCTGCCAGTCCCCAGCCATTAGCCTCGGTGGCTTGGCAGGTTTTAATATCGTGCCTAAAATGTCTAAGATTCGAGAAATTGCTAGATGGATTTACAAGAGCCGAGACTTGAAGTAAAAATGAATACAAATGAAGCTCAAACATTCTCTGTGAAAAATCATGCATATTTCGTTAATAAGACCTGCATAAGACGTCAATCATTACTATCTGTTTTTGCACCATGACGATGTGGTAAGTGGCTTATGGAATTATTATGAAGCTGTTATTGAGGATGCTTCATGTGAAGGTTAGTGTGGAAAGAATGGGTGTGGCCCTAGCATTTTTGTCCTGATTCATTCTGTTCATGTTTCTGTTGACTAGTGTTTAGACGCTCGTCAAGAAAGTCACTGCCTGAATTTGTGCTTTTTGTCTAGTTTCACATTCACAGAAACAGCTTCTTCAATTTCATGTTAACTGCTGTGTGATGCCTTTACAACGATTTCCTCTCTGATCCCCATATCATGTGATCCTGTTCGCTATCCCAACCCTGCAGATTTTCATGGGTACCTACAAGTCTGTGCTTGTTGCCATCATTCAGGTTGAGAGGGCTTTGTATTTACCTGCAAAAAAAGTTTTGTTTGATAATTACGATAAGTTCCAGCCATTCAGGCAGTTGAAGTTATTGAAGATTATATTTGCAACGGTTTGCCTTACTGTTGTAGCTTTTTAAGTATGTTTTTTTAAAATAGCCTTTAATTGATTTTATTTTCCCCCATTCATGCTAGTGAACAGATGTCAGTAACTGTCATGCCCTGCCTCCCTGACCCTTTTGTTTCCCCAGTCTGTCCTAAATGGGACATACCTGTTTTGCATTTTTACCCTTGTTACTGCTCTTTAAGAGCTTCCCTGTTCTGTTGGCCCTTGTCTGGTTGTTGATGTCGTTCCTGCCTGCTGGAGTACCCATGGAGAATAAAGCCCTGTGTTACCCTCAGTCAGTCTCCTGTCTGCTATATGACAGTAACTGGCCAAAATTGGAGGAAAAATTGAAATAGGTATATTTAGGTTGGGATTAGAGATTGCCGATTCTAACAAAATATGTGAATGTATTTCAATGTGCCCATGTACGTAATTCTTTGAAGACCTCTGAGAAATAGTGATGATACCTGTGGGTAGGCACAGTGGCCCTCTTCTTCCTCTGGTTTCCACCATCATAACTGCTATGCCAATTGAGTATGTTTCATAACAACTGGTAAATTTTCAGACAAGGTGAAAAATTACAAACATTGGTGAAACCTTTTTCCATAGATTGGCCAAAGAAAGGGAGAGTTCTCACAGGAATTTTTCCTTTTTTTGAAACAGGTTTAATTTTTTTCCTGAACACAAAAAGCACACCACATTCAAAAAAATTTCTTGAAATGGTATGGCAGCTATGGCTACAAGAACACCTAACAGTGTTCAAATGGTGGTGACGGGACAAATGAGGCTTCAAAACCCGTGGTGGAGCATCACCAGAATTGATTGGTAATTTGGGAAACTAACACCCACTATGGGTTTTGAGGCCTCATTCAGCACCAGGATTGATTGGTTAGTTCAGGATAGTCCCACCCACCATGGGTTTTGAAGCCACATCTAGCATAAACATTGATTGGTTAGTTCAAGATACCTTGACAAGTTTTGTCTGTAAATTGACATTTTAGGGACCACATATCTCACAAGGTAGTATATTCTAAACGGTATACCTTCACTCAGATGGGAAAGCTAAGTCAAACTTTTGGGTCCTGTTCTCGTCCTCGGGGAGATTGTTTCTCTTTATTGTCCTGCCAAATATAAATTTCATTTTCAGTGTCAGTCCACTTGAGACCAACATCTGTTCTCAATGGTCATGGGTTTCTGGCTTTCTGGTGGTTACAGTCGTTACATGCACAACATATAGCCGATTCGCAATACATCAGAGCAGCTGGTCAGACTGTCCCCGATTTCTCAGGGAGGACTTCAGCTTGCTGCCTATGGCAACTGGACAATTGGCGTTACAGGTCCGGAGGGACCTAGTAGGAGTAACACAGACTCTGTATGTCTATGGATTCTGAAATCGAATTGGCTGTCTGTGACAGATGACGTTCTGCAGGGTTTATACATGTCAATACTGTCTCATCCAAGCAGGGAAGGCTATAATTATGAGATGTATAAGTATCACCATAATTTAGCTCATGTCAGTTGTTGACGTGCTAAACATGCGGTATTAATCGTACGTATTTGTCTTTTTAGTTATGTTGGCTGAATAATAATGTTTCTCTCATACATATATCCTCTCTCTTTATCTCTCTCATATGTGTAGAAAATATTGGACAAAATAATAGAAACACCAAAAGAAAAAAACAAAGTAAACTAAAACACAGTTACTAATGTGGCTATGATCAGGTTGAATGACAATATACTGGTCGTAATTAATAATATGCCCATCCATGCATTTGTCTGTCCATTCCTTAATCTTAGAACCACTTATTCTTGTTAGAATCAAGGGATTTAGTAACACTTGATAGATATATAACAGTTACACAGAGGCCAAACTGTCCATGTTTGCATTGCAGGTGCATCAATCACACAAACTGCAAAATTATTTAATGGGTGAAGAGGAACGTGAAAAGTCATAGCAGCATCTGCCAGAGTAAAACTGCATCAGTGAGGAGAACAGTGGTCTCAAGTCATTGAGAAGGACTGATAGACAATTACCAGTATTTCTTTTAAACACCATATTAAAATGCTCGCAAAAATGACTGCAGTACTGAGTCAGTAGGTCTGTGACCGAGTGTCAGTAAATACTATCGAGCTTCACAAACCTGGGATTTACAGCAAGGCTGTCTTTCCAAAGCCACTTGTGTCCAAGGCCAGTATACAAAGGGGCAACACAGGAAAAGCCAGGACCCTTGAGCACTGGACAAAAGTCAAGTGGCTTGTAAGGTCATCTTTAACCATTTCTCTGTATCTGGATGGGTTTATGCTCTGAGAAAGCCAACGGATGCATTCCAGCTACATCTGTTGGTATGGGCCAGTCATCATCTGGGAATGACTTCTCATGAGGATTACTCTGTGTGGTAAACAGTATCTTCTCAATGTGTTCCAATATTCCAAGTGATCTGTTTGTTGTGGTCGGTAATGGAAAAATATGCCTTGCTGAAGACTCTCTTTATCCAAACAGTATAGGCAGAACTCACACAATCATCATCTATCCATACTCTTCATTTACACCCAGTAAGAATCAACACCTTCATACACCAGGGACACAAAGTGCTCAGAATGAACTGCCTAACCATCACCAGATTGAAACATCATCGAACCATTTAATGTACACTGCTCAAGAAAATTAAAGGAATGCTTAATCATCACAGTTTAGCACCAAGTCAGTTGAACTCCATGGATATTAATCTGTCCAGTTAGGAAGCATAAGCAATTGTGAATCAACTTCACCTGCTTTGGTGAAAATGAAAGTGACAACAGGTGCACTGCAATATCATCCAGTATGACCGGTTTGGCCGTGGGTCGGTAATGGTCTGGGGAGGCATATCCTTGGAGGGTTGCACAGACCTCCATGTGCTAGGCAACAGTACCCTGACTGCTGTTAGGTGCCAGGATGAAATCTTCTGATCCATTGTCAGACCTTACACTGGTGCAACGGGCCCTGGGTTCCTCCTAGTGCAGGACAATGCCTCATGTCGCCAGAGTGTGTAGGCAGTTCCTGGATGACGAAGGCATTGATGCCATTGACTGGCCCACACATTCCTCAGACCAGAATCCAACTGAGAACCTCTGGGATGTTATGTATCGCTGCATCTGACACCGCCAAGTAGCACCATAGACTGTCCAGGAGCTCACTGATACCCTGATCTACATCTCCGAGGAGGTTCCTCAGGACACCATCCGTCTCATCAGGAGCGTGCCCAGACATTGTCAGGAGTGCATACAGGCATATGTGGGGGCCATACACATTACTGAGTCACATTATGAGTTGCTGTAATGAAATTCATGCAAGTTGGATCAGCCTGTGATTTCAATTTTTTAGTTTGATTTTTGATGTGATTTTAAATCCAGCCCTCAGTGGGTTGGTGCTTTTTGTTTCCACTGACGTTTGTCACGTCATTTTGTTCTCAACAAATTACACAGTACTACTCAGTAAAAATTTTCCACTTGAATACTTTGTTCATTGAGATCCGATGTGTCATTTAAGTGTTCCCTTAATTTTTTTTTTTTTTGAGCAGTGTATATTTTGAATGAGCCCTCTGGCTCATAATTTAACATGTGTACGGTAACGTATATATTGTTGAACATGCAGCATTTTATGCCATTTTAATGAAGATGCTTTTGGGCACACAATGAGAAGACAGGAGTCACTGGAGAAGACGCTAATGTTGGGAAAGGTTGAAGGCAAAAGGAAGA
>JAACJT020000021.1:3141703-3152595 GCA_009936485.2 Gymnarchus niloticus | reverse complement strand
CCGAGTATTAACCAGCTGTGCCTTGTTCATTCATTTACTTAAGCCCTGCAGTTCAGTTGCCACCTTGCAAAGTATTGTGTTTCTTGGGAGATTGCCTGTGTATGGCCCCTGCTAGTTATTGATAGTTCTTTTCTATCTTTGATTCTGACCATGACTATGTTTCTGATGTCCCACTGGCCTTTGGCATTCTTGCCTGTTCTGATGTTGACCCTGCCTGTTTTGATCTCGGTTAAAGACTGTAATTGTGCAATTGGATCCTACTGTGTTTGGAATCATTAGACCTGCACAAGCCTGAGCCTAAAGCCTATACCAGTAAGTACAGGGTAGGTGACACCAGATCCCCAGAAGCACATTTAGATAAACCTATGCACCCAATTTCAGGTTTTTTTTTTTTTTTTTTGATTTTCAGAGAAGACCCACGCATACACAGGGAGGACATGCACACAGAGCAGCGAATGGGAGTCAAACCCACAACTGTGGAGATGTGAGGCCACTAAAGTATCCCCTGAGCTGCTGCACTTTGGCTTTGCTTTAAGCTATCTGGAAACTTAAGAGCAGTAATGAGGTCAAAGCTGGTGAAGTCTACAAATCTTTGACATTACCATCCTTGTCAGTACTCTGTCATCTCCTTCATAGAGATCTTATACTTCTCATACTAGAAATGATGCAGTAAAGTGAAGTTAATATGTGGACAATATGACATATTAAAATTACATGGCTTTTTGGGCAAAGGTTAAAATTGCTCTTATTGAGACATTTTTTTCTGGCAGCAGCGCCAAAGGTAACGTAAGGGTAAGAGTGAGACGAAGATTTTCTGAACCTGAGGAGTATGTCAGAAATGTTCAACAAATTCTAATGTTCACTTGAAGAACTTCCTCTGTGACTGAGCACATGTGCTTCATCTCAGCAGGACCCATAACGTTAATCCACAGGGCTGGCACCAGATGTCCATGTGGTGGTGGTGGGGGGGGGGGGGTTAAAACACACAGCTCTGTCTCTAAGACCCCCCACCAAGGTTTGCTGTCTGTTTTCTTTTAAATAACTTGGAAAATACTCTTTAACAACAACTCTGTGCATTTATTATGACAGAACATATTACGAGACACAGAAATACAAAGTTTACTCTCCTCTCTTTGGTCATTTTCAGCTGATAAAGAAAAGCAGTCCATTAAATAGATGTTCTGAAATGGCTCAAGCACTCAGACATAATTCTGACAGCAAGAACTTTAAAAATAATGCAATGGAAGAAGATGTGACTTATAGTTTAAGTAACCGTGGCTAGCATTATACTGCTCAGCTGTAATTACTGGGTTGTGCAATATGTGAGCAATGAAGTGGGTTTATTGGTTGTGTTTTTATTCAATGTTGCCGTCTTCGGCTAATAGTAATAGTGTCACTGCTGCTGTCTGGCTGTGATCTGGTTTTGTTTACATGTGTGTCAGCTGCTGTCGTTTTGAGTCAAGTGGAGTAAAATGTGATAGCACATTTGTTGGTTCTCTTGAAACTGATTAGGAGCTATACTCTGCATCTTATTTAAACACACATTGTGAAGCTGCCTGTTTCCAAGGTGTTGGACGGAACCAAGTGGCACGGAGAACTGGGTAGCGGGTTCTTTATTTGGACTGGAGAACGGGTTCCTTTTCAGGAGAAACACGGTGGAGTTGGAGCAACATTGACTACAACGATACAAAGAATTAACCATCACAGAAAATAAAGGATGGGTGGAGTTAATCAGCATGCTATCCCAGGTCACCTGACTTGAGTTTTCTTATGGAAAATAAAGGGTTGTATATTTTTATGTATGCACTTAGTTTTTGCAAATATTCTTATTTTTCAATACCATAAACACATTTTTTTTCTCTCACATGCCGCTGCCTCTGAAACGGGTCTGTTATACACCTTCAGCATACCCAACATCGCATTAAATTCAATTATGGTCAGTCCACAATAACTGGCCATTGCAAGCAGCAATTTGTAATGACAGTAAATGTTATGTCCACACAGTTTCTGCACTCTTGCATTTTTAATTTACAAGGATGAATAGTAATCAGGTCAGGATAATACCAGATGCTAGGCTAACTCGACCTGAATTTCCATTTCTGAAATATTTATTCACATCCGGAACACGAGCAAATTTTCCTGCTTGTATCTGCATGGTGCGGTCAGCGAAACGTTAAGCATGAAAAACGGAGGGAAAGTTTTCGGAGCAAAAATAAAATGCGAAAATTGTTATTTGTGAGACACTTGTCAAGGAGCGTCATGGAAATGTGAGCGGTGTTATGCCGTAATAATAAACGTTGCAATGAGAAGTGGCAGATGTGCGGAGGTAATCTGTTGCAGTTGGGTATTCATGCAGCCTTCCTTTTTAGAGGGAATCGTTTTTCATTTTGATGGCGATGTTCTGGGAGCGTGTGATAGGCCTGCAAAGGCATATTAATGGATTCATCATTGCGGGTCTTATTGTGTTTTCCCTTTGTTGTGTACTCTGTCGATTCCTTTATTCCTCTGCTCCCAATTTGTTCTTCCTGCGCTGCTCATAAGGAAAGTAAGATAGCCGGGCAGAGTTTAAAAAAAAAATGACAGGAGCTGTAAGTGAATGGCCATGGCATCCACTATATTGTAAGTAAACAACTCTTCCATCCTTATCAGAAAGCAATTTGTTCCATTGCAGAGATAAAGTCCGTGCATTCCATCATTATGAAACGCCTGTCCGCACTGTGAAATGGACAGCGGTTTCGACTCCCAGGCAAGGACCGGCCGAGAGCTCGGCTATCTCCAAGCGAGATCTCCACTCACTCGCGTTTCCACGGCTGCATGTGTACACCCGACTGCGTGTGCTTCACCGTGCCGTGTGCAGCCTGTGGAGGCCTGGGGAAATTAAACGGAGTTTTGCGCTGCTGCGCCCCGCCGCGTCTTCGCCGGGAGTGGATGAAGCTGTTCGTCACTTCCTGCGTCTGAGGCAATAATAGCCTCCGATCGCTAGCTTATTTTCTAGAAGACCCCTGTTTGTTAGAGAGAAATATTTGCTGTCTTGTGTGTGCGCGCGCCCTGTCTGTGTGACATTTGTTGATTTACTCCACGGAAATTATTCTCTAACTATTTATTTTAGATACTGATTAGTCTAATCACACTACTAGCAGTGAAATGAGATTTATTTTTATTGAAGAACTGTCGAAAGTAGGAAAACACATTCCAAATACCCCTATTTAACAGAAAGCCTATACATGTATGTAGATGAGATCATGGCCTATGTTACAGAAAAGATGCATGCAAAACTTGGCGATGGAAGTGTCGTTGTTTATCGTGGAGATAGAATGAAAACACTAAGCAATACAGTGTTAGCCTATTTATCAAACTTTTAGAGGGAACATGTTGGGTTGTTGCGTGAATGGCTGTCAGAATTGGCATTCCATGCAGAACTTAAAATTATACTGGATTCCATTATCACATCATGCATTTTCAAGCTTTCAGTCACTTCCACCAGGTTAGTTTTCAAGCGGGGAGAGTTTCTTCCCTGTGGTAAACTTAAGTATTTTGCTGTTCAAAAGGACAGGTGTTCCCATACAGACCTGTGGGCGAGGTCTTTTAGTCTGATTTAAAACAAGGGCCATAGAATACTTTGCAGATTGCAGTGGAACAAGAAATTCTGGGTCAAAATGGCAGGGATTGTGCTGCAAAGTGCAAGCAACCATCGAAAGATGCTGTTTTCTCCAAATATGCACAGAGCCAGGACGATACGGGAATCTGCTGCAGAAGTGGATAGAACACCTTCTAAAATGCATCCTCTGTTGGAAATTTCAGCCTGGAGTTTAGCTCGCTTCTTTGGCTCTAGGCGCTGAAGAGCATTTGGAGGCCTACCACGGAATCAGCTCTGTAATTACCATAGTCCTCTGAGTGCCATTCAGTTACTGTAAGCAAATAAGTGCTGTCAGCTTGGCAAGTTCCACTTTCTCATTATGTGCGCGACACTGCTTATTATATACTGTGTCGAAGATGCAATTTTGGTGTTTCCGGCGTCTCAGAGTAACTGAGACTTAGAGGGTGCCCCATTTCACACGTTTAATATGTTACATAAAAATCTCAATTTTAGACATGGCTGTCACATGGAGCATAGCACACGGTAAGAGTCAAGAAGAACTTGAAATATTTCTTGAGGTATCCTTTCAATAACCAAATTTACCAGCACTGGATTTGCACATATATATCATTTGTCTTCAATCTGGGCCAGAGTCTGTGCTTTCTCAGATAAACCTGGAGCCTATCCTAGACAGCATAGGACACCAGACTGAGGTACACACTGGAAGGATAGCACTACCACATAAGGCACACTGTGGGAAATTTAACCTAAATGCATGTCTTCTGGCATAGGGGGAACACGGAAAACTCCACACTCGCATGCACACCCGCACAGCAGAGGGTGGGTTCAAACCCCAGATTGGGGGGTGAGATGTAGTAGTGTTATACAGTCAGCCACTGCACCTTCCTGCTTATACATACTGTATATAATGCATTTCAGAGAATGATGATATCGTCATCTGCTTTTTTTTAAAGTAGCAAGCTTCCAAATGCTAATAATAATATTAGTAACAGCATTAATAGATTTGTGTTCTGTAACATATCAAACGTCTTTTATTAATTACATTTGGACTTATTACTATAGATTATTACAGTAAAACATGTATGCTTTGTAATGTTTAGTTTGTGCAACACCATAAATCACCAAATGAGATAATAATTACCGCTCATTGACACTTTTGAAATCTTGTTTGATGCAAGCTGTTGAAAAGAAGGACCACCATTACATTAGTTAGCTCTGTTTGAATTGTTCATTTTTGAATGACGTTATTAACCATTTCATCATGTGACGTCTTAACGCTCTGGTTATGAAAAGGGTAACCTGGCTGGAGGTCAGGCTGTAACTACTACGTCAACATTAAAAGGCAAAAGCTTTTTTCCCAGATGGAGTATCCTTCTTTACAATTTCCGGGGCAAATTCCACTTTGCGACTTTTTTGGGGGATGTGTGAAAGTAAAGTAATTAGTGTTTTCAGAGCAAAAAGAAGGTTTATAGACTTGAATTCTTATGGAGGGCTGCCCATAGCAAAGACAACCATAGCCATTGTGTTCTCTTCCAGCATTCTTCCTTGGAACCACCCGATCACCACCACTTCTTGTCTCTTCCTTCTTCATTATGCCCCCTTGTTCAACATTCTTCTCTTTCACAGCCTCAGCTGGCCGGCGATGTTTTGATTCCGACTCTCCCTGAGAACTACCATCCATCCATTATGGCGATCCATTTGAACTACCTAATGCACTCCACCCCCTCCTCTGGCTCCTGCACACAGCTGCAGCAGCTATCTGTTGAAATTGTGGGTATTGGGGGGGGGGGGGCAAGGGAACAGTCACTCGGCTCTCATGAGGTCAGGGAGCATGGTGGTGATGGTATCCAAGGTTGACCAAAGGAGCAGACCGAGGCCAGCAAGTTGGGCATGGAAGCCCCCCCACTGCTGCAGAGCCCTGTTCTCGTACTGCTCGGCCCTTATGGGAGGCGTTATGCCGCTGTGACAAATTTCAGATGCCAGTCAGCCGAAGCCTCGGCCGTTTGCCTTTCTCTCAGCTGGTGTGGGCGTCAAACTGCCGCTTGAATTTTCAGTTTTTCATTTCTGAAACACAATACTGAAAACCCCACACCTGCGAATATTTTTTGGCCAGGATCTCTTTTAAATAATAACTATTTCAGAACACATAATATATTCCTTCTGTGTGACCTGCACAGAATTTAAAGGGTAATTTAACTTTTTAGTTTGTAAAAAAACCTTCCTTTTCCCATATCCTGTGTTTCTTACTTGCAAAATTAGCATGTTAAAACAAACAAACAGTTGAGCTTTCTGTCACTAAATTGAAGTGGGTTTTGTAGCCTGTCCAAGAGAACAGACTCATGTCAAGTCTTCTGAGCTATTCATCGTTTGCTTTTGTTGGCGCTGTAACTGTATTATAGTTTTATACTCAGAGACAAAAGAAATAAACGAGGAGGAACTGATTGTACAGAATGTGGAACCCTTGAACGCTTAGACAGATACCTTAGCATGCACAAAAAGGATTCTCTGCTTTATTTTACGGTTATGAAGCATCATTGACAGAGTGTATACTGAGACTGGTGGTAGGGCTTGGGGGTGAGGGAAGGGGGCTACGTAAGGGCAGCAAGCACTGACTGTAACTGCAAGATGATGGCAAGGAAGCAGTGGAGCCGTAGTGCGGACATAGATGTGGACAGGGAATAGCCAGTTCTTCAGCATAGTGATGGTTTATATGGGGGTTAATGAAAGCCACTGCACAGAGGGACTTGCGGTAATCAGGGCAGATAAGCAGCAGAGTGTAGCTCAGAGGCTAGATGGAGCATGTGTTCCCTGTACCCAGGTGGACCCTTCAGAGGCTGGCTCAGCACAGATAACAAACTGGCGTAGGTCAGGAATGCACCGCTCCAAATGTGACGCGGCCGGCTGCCGACCAGGCAGCTGGACCGTGGGAGATTGGGTAGTAGGGAGTAGGTCACAGCAAGCTGGGCGGACGAGATACTTCAGTACAAACACGAGCAACGGCATGAAAATCTCACAAAGCGAGGCCTTACAGAAATCATCCACCGACAACGGCAATAATAACTGGACGAACGATTACGCACAAGCGCAGTAGTGATCAAAACGAAGGGAATCATGGTAGCTATTATTCATATCGATGGAATAAACAACCCCATCTTAACGGCTTTTCTGTATTCACCCACTTCGGTTAGAGGGTATGAACAGAGTGATACGTGATGCATCATTAGAGAGTAAAATCTAAAGGAAAGAGAACCAAATTTAGCTTTTTTCATTTTGAGAATAGACCTTAATGGGAAATGCTGTCTCCAGAACACAGCAGCTCAAACAGAATACGCTACAATTATTCAATTTGATCCACTCTGTCAATTTATCATTCTGCATTTATTGGTTAATTTATACCCAAATCAAATTTTCATCCCAGCGCTAGATGGCTTGGTGGCGACTTCAGAAACCTTCGCGACCCACCGGTAATCTCATACCAGCAGGACTAATTCCGCCCCCCAGGAATTTAACTTTGTTGCAGCTAATGTAGTTAATGTCCTTTTAGTACCTTCACTTGATTTAATTATTCAGAGTTTTTCCGTGCATCTTTAACTGCCGGTGTCATGTCTTTTGATCTGTCAGAAAGGGAGTTAGACATTTATTTCTGAGTATGACTGATTGTTTTACAACTGATTGTTTTGCCATTACGATTGATTGAAAATTGTTCTGCTGTTTACATTAATACCAAAATCAAGATGCGTTGCTTCTGGTCATCAAAAATACTCAAAGAAATGGGTGGCAAAATGATTCTTCATCCAAAGCAGAGACTGAGTGTAGAAATGGCAGTCTGTCAAACATTCATACATGGTCATACGCATATGATTGAAATACTCAAATTTAAGCCAGGACAGGTTTTCTGGCAAAACGCTAATATCGTGACTTGTGAATGTGAACATAATTGTAAAAGGTCATATTCACAAAATGAAGCTTCTGAAAACTGCTGTCACATTAGCTTTCTGGACATTTTTGTGTTTTCTACCTGTACGGTGTTTTGCTGCTTGATAGTCTTACTGCAGACTTCCCTCATCACTGATGCTAAGCAAGCCATTTTCTCAAACAGCTGCAGGAGCAGTGAAGTATATCTCTGGACCTGAGGCGCAGTCCCCTCTGTCAGGTGCCAAGCGACAACGCGAGTGTGTCATTGCTTTTAGTGAATGCACAGAACTGGGGACTGAGAAGTCTGTCATGGAAGGAAAGGTCTCCCTGTAATAGATGTGTGTCACAGTGGCTGAGACTCTGTCAATGGTGGCTGTTAATTTAGGATCTTCATCATAGGGTTTCTCATTCCCAGGAGAGGCACGGATGTTGTACCCTTTTGCAAGCAAGTTACTCAACCTAAACAGCTTAGATAAGACGGTAACAAAACTGTAAAAGCTGTATTGCATGAAGTCTGTACACTGTGTATGTGGTTGTATAACCACTGAGATGAATGATGAATATGATTTTTAGAAATAGTTTTTCCTCCTGTCTTGATGGTGGCCCAGCAACACAACATTGTTCATGTTACATGGCACCTTGTTGCAAAGCAATCTCCATTATTATTGCTTTGGTGAACTGATCTGCTTTATCCCCAAGTAAGATGCCTCACAAGTTTTGTTGATTACAAGAGGCCCCAGCACACAGTTAAGGTGCTCTGTCTCAGTGTTGAATAATGTCTCTGTGGGATTAAGAACACAAAAGCACAATGTTACCGCATTCTTTTTGGGGATTGCAAAGAGAAAATAAGCTGGTGAGTTACCTACCAATCATTTTTATTTTATAAGCTATTTGATGACATTACTAAATCACTAAATTTAATGAATAAGTAATATATTGTATGAGCTTCTGTTTTAACAGCACAGTCCTCAGAGATGAAAATCTAATGATTTTAAGATTTGCTCATATAGAAATAGAAAGTATATATACCTGTAGATGTATTTATTGTCATCTCATTTATTCATAACTTTATATGTAATTTCAGTGTTACATGAAAAAGAACCAATGGGTTATACCTACTTTACATTTTCTGTTATTGCAAAAATTCAAGAATATATTTAGTGTTTGAAAAGGTTAGATCAAAGATCAATAAACAAATGCAATAAAGCCCATAAAACTTCAGGCCTTATGAAATCCTCATTTCTTGCCCCTTACTGTATCATAAAACAGATGAATTTGCAAAATCCATGTCACTCGCTGACAAAGGAGTAAAGCTATAAGGACCACATGGACATACTACTGATGCATTTATTATCTTGGTCGCAAACACCTTGCAGAATATACAATAGTCATCTTTCTGGCCACAGTCCACAGTTATCCATTAAGGTGTTTAAACACATTGATGCTTTCTGTAAATTGGTACTAATTATTGTTTATTCTGTTGTGGTAATTGAGTGGGTTGTAAACTCAGATCTCCATTTGACAAGCAACAGGTATGTACAACAACACCCTGTACCGTCACTCACGGCTACAGTGTTAACACTCAGGGTGGACATTTGGACACAAGAATACAGCCCAGCACTTTTACAGAACGGACATCGTAAAATGGTATTGACAACATTTATTTAATAACTATAACTGACACTATGTCAAGGACTGCCCAGGGTACCGCCAGTCACCTTCACAGCACCACACAACTTTGCATGAAGGTTTTGAAAAATGAATCGATGGAACATTATCATTTTAAATATGAGATTTCATTCATGTTATTCTCACTCCAGATGTATAATCTTAGGTCAAGCAAATGATTAAATGATAAGCATAAGAACCAGCTGACAAAAATACGTGAGACAAAAATATGTGACATTTAATACCCACAGTGGTCAGTATTAGTACTAACTGATGCCTTTCAATATAGTAAATCCCCCACATTCCAGGCTTTGGTCATTGGTGCTGTTTTGTGTGATGAGTCAGTTTTTGTTTGGCTGGATGTTATCTCAATATTTTCCAACTGGATGTCTGACAGGGCCTTTAGAACCTCTAGAACAGGGCTGCCCAGACTTTTTTGGGTTGTGATCTGCTTTCAAAATGACCAGCTCAACATGATATACCAACCCCGCAAGAGTCTCGTTGCTTAAAGAGTTGGGGTCCCTACCTTATTCTAATGACTTGTTCTGATGGAATCATGGAGGTTTAATTCTAAGCTCGGTTTTGGCAGGGAAATTGCTGTCGGACTTTTTGTAAAGTGAAAATGCCTTTCCATGTTTAATTTTTTCGGAATAGCTATACTTGTTTGGCAGATCAGACTAACACATTATGAATGCAACGTCGTAAAAGTCCTCCTCCCACTCCGCACAGAAGTGGTAGGTTTTCAGCTTCTAACTTAATCCTGCAATCATTTTTATTAGATTGTTGTTTGATGCATATACAAGGCATTGTTTAGGGGTTGAAGGTTAGCAATCAATGGGGCTAGCTTGTGCACTGCCGACTTTTCTGCTGATGTTATCTTTACGCTGTTATGGTCATCTACGCACTGCTAAATAAGCATATGTGAGAGTGTAAGTCGCCTATAGCTAGTTTTTATGGTAACGATCGTGGCCACAGACACCACATTTCGTGTCAATAAACTGGCATTAACCAATGCATTTAAACAAATGCATTTATTAAATGGTATGCAGTCTACCAGTATGGCTGTTCTGATTGACTGGCTAGTTGTGATAAACATATCCGGCACCCCTGCTGTACAAAAACTAGGGTTGGGCAGAAAGCTGTGGCACTGTGCAGAATTGGAGGGTGCCTATAGTACTGCAGGGTGCCCTGATACAGAGCAAATAGCTGTAATATTAGTTTGTAAATGCGTGTGTTGTGTTGTATTGAGTGTGTATCGTGTGTGCAGGTGCCCAACATGGACATGCATGTTAGTGGCTAATAAGGCTATCACAGTGTACCCTGCATTTTGTTTGGTTGTTGTGCTGGAGAGCTCGAGCAAACGTGTCTTTCATCATTGAACTCTGAGTCCTGATTATTTATTGTACAAACATGACCTGTTCAGTTGCTACAATGCTATGAATTCAAAACAAACGATAACTCGCTGAGAGAATATTTGGCTATATAAGCTACTGTATCCTACAATAACATTTAGTAGTGAGACATTCGTTAAAAGTTTTGAAAACAAACCAAATAAACCAATAAATCAGAAATGTTCAGGGGTCTCCTCTGTCTTGGTCTCACGTTAGCAACAGTTGCACCCATTGCTAACCCCCCCCCCCCCCCCCCCCCCCCCCCCCCCCCCCCCCCCCCCCCCCCCCCGCGAACACCGACGAAAAAACAGACGAGGAGG
>JAACJT020000021.1:3117390-3133232 GCA_009936485.2 Gymnarchus niloticus | reverse complement strand
GTGTAGTGGAAGCAATGAACATGAGTTTGGGCAGGGTTCGAGAGGCGGTGGAGGACAGGGCGGCCTGGCGTGCTGTGATCCATGGAGTCGCGAAGAGTCGGACACGACAGCGTGACTAAACAACAACAAATCATACGTGCAACATTATTCGTTGAACTGATAACTATCACAAAAGTGCACGGTACTAAAATTAGTTTTTAATAAACTAATAAAACACTTATGAAAGTATAATAATATTCATAAATCTAAATCTGATGAGCACATTGTAAAAGAATAAATTTGTGCTGGGTCTTTGCTCCTTAAACTGAAAAGGTACCTGTGAAATTCAAATTGCCCAGATTATTTTATAGTGTTGGCACAGCTGGTTCTCAGAAATAGGCAGAACTTTTTATATTAACATGGGCCAAAGGTATAGAAGTGTTTTTTTTCTAATTGGTGCATCTAGTTAACGTTAGTGGGTCTGAGTAGCTTAGGGGAGTGCAGCCATCACCTTTCATATTTCTTTGGCAAGTAAACATAAAATCTTCAGTTGCTTTTTGATGATTTATTCTTCAAAACATATATATCTTTATTAACTCAAAGTAGCTATCTGTGTTCCTTCAAATTCAATACACCCTGTGGAAAAAGTTGCCAATCCATCTCTCTCATATCCACTTTGCAGAAATTTTGCCAGATCGGGTCTGAAATCTCCGTGTTTGTTCATTCTTATTCTTGCCACAATTTTTATTTTTTATTTTTCTCTTGGATTGAGGCTGGTGTTTTTGTTTTGTTCATTTCAGTTCATTATTTCTCTTTAATTTTTTCCCACATTCACTGGGACTTTGTCTTGAATGGACCACTGCCATGATTCAGAATTCATCTTCATCGTAAATTCAACTTATAGGCAGAGAGTGCCTTCACAATATTGTGATACGTTTTATGGTTTCTCGGTTGCACTCACACTGAAACAAAACTAAAAACAAAAATAAAAAAATTCCCAAACCACATGATTAGTAATTAGGTTTGGGCTTCACCAACTGCAGTGTTTTTGGATGAGCCGCTAACATGAGCATCAGCTTTCTTTTGTGATGAAGGTCTGCAGGTCCTTGTCTTTGTCCCTGGGACACTTATGGACTTTTCTTGTTGCATTATTGGATTATTTTAAAGCATGACAACTTTAAAGAGGGCAGAGTCACTGCGGATTTTAATTAACTCCATCTGGAGATCATTTGTCTGGAATGGACAGATAAACCCCAAAAACAAAAGTATTGCAATGATTTATACGCCTTTCCATACTAATGAGCATTTCAAAAGGCCTATTTGTTCATGGCGTGTTGTTACGCTAAACTGTACATGTAAAATCGACCTGTAAGTACAATAGACTTTGTGCAGACTTCAAATTCTTCTTTTGTTCTTTGGTATGCATCTTGTAGATTGCAATAATGAGGTTGAGTCCTGTAGGAAACCAAACAACCAAGCCAACTCCTAATTAAAATTCCCTCTTCAAGGAATGCATAATTCCTTGTAAATTATTTAATGATATGAGTTACATAATTTTTCACAATAACAAAATATTAGTTTTTATTAGAAAAAAAAAAAAACTCATACCAGTCTGTAATAATCTTCTTTGAACTGGTCTCAAGTAATGCTCGTTGTCCACCTCTGAATATGGACTACATACAGCCAAGGTGTAATAACCAGTTCAATATCATCTTCTGTCCTTTACGCCCATTTTAAAACACCTCCATCTATCTGCTTTCCATGACTTCCAGCATTGGGCATAAGGTGGGAGGACACTCAGTATGGCATGATTTTTGACACATATTTAATTAATTAGGTGTCGAGAGATTAGTTTAAGGTGCTACAGGCTTATTCTCAGACTGTATCGTGGATTGGTCTCACTTCTCAGCTTGGTAGGACAGTGTCAGCCCGTTTCCATGGCAGCCTCTCACCTCAGCTTTACTTCCCTGGTCCTACAGCTAAGGCTGTGACAAGTCAGTTTTCTGCTGTATGGCAATGTATTACAGCACTCTTTTTTTAAATTTACTTTCATGCCAGCATTTTGACCTGTTTTTACTCCATCTCCCCTGTGATTGGGAGGATAAGCACTTGTGGTTTGAGTGAAGTCAGATGTCGCTGTGGTGACGCATAGCAAAAATCAACAGGCCACAACAAGTGAAACTGACCTCTAATGGCATAGGAAAGAGGCAGCCTTCATTTCTGTCCTTTTTAGAATAACCATCACTCCACCTGCTAAGCTACTGATCAAGGTTCCAAGCAATGTTGATGAAAAAAATCAAGATGCAGAATCCCCCTTAAAAATGGCATAACAAAATGAAATGAATTTTTATGGCAGACTGTCAATGCACCAGAGCACAGTCATTGGATGCATTTGGTGTCTGGTCATGTTTCATGGCAACATCGATCTAGCCACATTTCTCAATTCCTTCCATACCATCCATTTTCTAAAGTTTACTCTGATGTTCTGCACATTTAGAAATAAATCTTCAAATTGGAGATTTATGTCACAATATCTGCCACTCTTTCTCAAACCATAACTATGTTTTACTATCTCTGATTAAATTACAGCTAATGAAAAAAGCTAAAAGCATTGGCATTTAAATATCTTGGGGTTTCTACTGCTATTAAGAAACAATATTTAAAAAATAAAATATAACAAAGACAATCATAAAGTATGTATGAGTGCATATTATAAACAGACTTCATTTAATTTTTCTTTGTTGTGTACCACTCTAAATTTAATCATGTAATTTGCTTAATAATTATGTAAACAAGTACCTTTATGTGTCACCACGGTGACAGACTTCTGTCAACATAACGCCAGCTAGTTTCAGTCTCTGGCTGCTTTGTATGCCAGTTAAGCTGAATCCTGTTAAGGTCAAAGACTTCTGAAAAATAAAATAAAAATAGAGAAATAATGTGTCTCCCTGACAACCATATTGACTCCGCAAGTCTTTTTTGTGTTTCTTTGAGAAGTTCTGAGGGGCTCTCTGTGTATCCTTTGGATGAATATCACTGACTTCACAAGACCCTAAAATGAATGCATAATTCATGGTGAGACTATCATTACTTCTGAAACCTGAGATACCGCTTTTAGCCACTTTGCAGCGAAGCGATTCCGTGGCGACCCCAAAAGCTGCACTGCTGTGGATGCCTCAAAAAAACGAGGAATTAGGCTCAAAGCAAAAATAATAATAACCGCAGCCCTGTGGTTCAGATTGCTTGGATCGGTTTGTGCGTTTGCCTTCAAATGTGCGCCAGTGTGCTGATTTGAGAGGGATGCTTATGGGAACAAATCACTCGTGTCCCAAAGTATTTCTTAGTCACTTATCTCATCTTCCATGTTGAGGTGAAAATAGGGGATTGGCATTGCATAAGAACTGTAAAGCAGGCCCCTTGGCTCTCGTACACAAAGGGAGTTTTGTCATGCCATTCAAGCCAATAGGAAAATGCCTGGGTGGATTAGAATTAGTTGTTGATGTTCGGGTTGCGCCAGTGCAATGTTTACTCATTAATATGCAAATCAGCGCTGGTGAAGTAGTTGAAAGAGGTGCGATGATCTAGACCAAGCAGGACCAACATCCTCTCTCATGCTCTCCATTCTCGCCTCGAGAGTTTGCTCATTCCCTGAGGGTCGCCCTTGCCCCAACACTGTCAGCTTCCACCATGTGCTTGAACAGCACCCCACAGCTTTTTGAGAGCTGTCGATGGTTTTTCATGAGCTGTGCTCCTGTGTGGGTGACAGACTGCAGGTGTGAAGAAGTCTTCGTAAACAATGAGGGAGCTTGCTGCATCCACTCTAATTAAATGCAAATTTCAGCCTACCCTGAAAGGCACTTTTTTTCTTTACAGTAAGGGGATTTGGAGGTCCCTGGTACAGAAGGACTCATTTAAAGACATGACTGCTGATTTCTCAACCACACCCAGTGCAGAACTACTCTGTATACAGCAGGTTAACTGCTGTCGTAAATGAGGAGATGTGCACAAGAATATTAGACATTCTACTTAAACCTTTTGGCTGATAAAAAGAAGGCAAAATACAGAACAAGTTACTGCACGCTTCAGGAAAATATTTGATGCACATGTTCAAATAAAACAGTAAATAATAAATCATTATTAATCTGAAAATGACAAAATCATATCAAAAAGTTTGAGAAATATTTTATGTCAATGCTCACATAATTGGGCAATGCCGACATTTTCCATGTTCATGAGCTAAACAAATCTTAGTCATCCAGTATATGAATCTGAAATATGTATAAGGTCAAGCCAATCAAATGCTAATACCAGCATATTAGCCAGGTGTGATTAACATACACAATTTCACCACTATTAACATGTAAGACAGTTCCCTGGACAGCAGATAATATGGTGGAAGTTTTTATGACATCTTGCTATAACTTGTCAAGGGGATGGTGTTCACAGCTTTTTTCAATGGGCAGCTCCATTTCTGGCTGCTCTCTGAGCACATGAAAGGAGTCACTAACACCAAAATGTTCATACAATGTTAATGTCTAACAGAAAATGGTATTATGTGGGATGTGCTAAAGATCCAAGCTTTCTAGACATTAGTAATTGCTGCTTGTTTTTTCAGACTTGTGCCAGTCTACAATCCATCCATCACTCCATCCATCTTCTAACCTGCTTATCCGTCAGGGTCGCCGGGAAGCTGGAGCCGATCCCAGCTGACTTTGGGCAAAAGGCAGGGTACACCCTGGGCAGGTCGCCAATCCGCCCAGTCTAGAATCTTTCCTGGAAAAAACAAGTTGTGGAGTTCTCTATTTGAGCATTTTCCAATTCACCTGAAAGCCATGACTTTGGATTGTGGATAGAAAGATCCAATGTGAACAGTTTTAATCTAGGGAGTCTGTGTTGGTGGCACAATCCACTTTTTGTTAGATTTGAAATCTACTGAAAAGAGCTTTACCTGCATAATCAAATACTTGTTCAGTTAATAAAAAATACGCGTACAGGTGAGTTATTCATTGAGACATGTCCAGTAACTATTATTGATTTCATATTAGTTATTAATCTGAGCCTAAAAATAGTACTGATCTTGAGGTCAAAATATTTTCTTACACCTTAAGAGTGTCTGTCTGCAACAGTTGTATTACATTTGATAAATAACCCTTGAAGCCTGAATTTTTGTTCCAATTAGAACAAAAGTTGTGGAAATATTCAGTTTAATTTAATGCTTATTTTTCATTTTGAAGAGTCAGAGTTTTCCACGACTGAAAATGAGCTCAATGTTATGGAGTATTCCTGCAAATTCAATGCTTCAATTTATTACGCTTGTTATTCAGCAGAGAGAAGCAGTTACTGGCCATGCATAATTCCTGTATAGACATATGGTGCACTTTGTCAGTGGCCAAACCTGATTTATATATGTGTTTATTGTTCATAATATAGTTAAAACTGCCAGTTCTGGGATTTGATAACAGCTCTGTGATATCTACAGTACAGTTAATGTCACATGCTGTCGTTTTAAAAGCATTAGCTAAATGATAATTTCCAATGATTTCTATCTGGTGTCATTTTTTGCATAATCACTCTGTTCAGTAAAATAATGTGTCATTAAGATCCAGTATGGACATTAATAACTGCCTAATGGTATAATGATACAGACAACTTTTCAAAAAACCCATACACTAATTCTGTGTTGGCTAAGGACTGCCACTCTGAAAGGTGGGCCAATGAGTTGGCTTTCTGAGAAACACTTCTATTTCTGAGAAACCTGCTAAAGATGTCTCAGGGCTCATGTCCTTCATTTCACCTGTGTTTATCTCTAACCAAAGCTGTCATGGTCTTTCTAATGCTCTAATCCTATCCACTCTTCTTCTAAATACTTATCCCGGTCAAGGGAGGTCTGGCGCCTATGCCAGACAACACAGGGGTGAGGTACATGCTGATTCGAACGACGATCAGTTGCAGGGCACATTTAAGCACAGACTTGCACACAATCATAGCCCATGGACAATTTAGAGACACTAGTTTACTTAACTACATGTCATTGGATCACAGGAGGAATTCAACGTACCACGTGCACCACAGAGTAAACAATCCACCCTCACAACAGAGGTGGGATTTAAACTTACTAACCCTGAAGATGTGAAGTAACAGCATTACACACTTTGAACTGGTACAAGTAGCTTAGCCTTCAATTAAAATGAAACAGTCATTCTCATGTAAAGAATAAATCCTTTTAAGAATATGGTCAAATTAGAAGCAGAGGCAACATATTACATATTCAACAACTTGACCAATGTTAAGTGTTCATTTTGGGTGACTCTGCTCAGCAGTATTGAGGTACATTTGATGAGTATGGGTAAGAATCATAAACTAGGAACCCGAAGTCTGAGTAGGATGTGTGACGTGTCTTAAATTGACTGAAATATGGGACCACTTACTTTGCATAAATGAAATATTGCCTGACAAAGTTAAGGACTATTACGTGTTGAGAACTCCACCCCTTTCCTGAGGGTATATGAAACTCTTAGTCCTTTTTATACTCTAATTCTGCTTAATCAGTGCCATTTAGTGCTGATGGATTTGCCTCTATGCTAGTTTAACAAATGGAACAGTAATTAAAATCAACCAGATATGTGTCTGATTTGTTTTTAATAAGATGGCCTGTTACCAAGGTATTTAAGAGGTATGCCAATGTGACACCCACTTACTTGTGGTTACATTTGAGGATTTATTTATTTAAAATCTCTATCTTCTGTTTACCCAGAATGCATTATTATATGAATGATAAATTTATCAGTCTCACAAGTGTATTTTACTGCAAGAGCAGGTATTTACCCAACAATGTCAAGCCAGGACACTAGGGGAGCAGCAAGACGTGAATCAAGTGTGAAACCATTTAGGGGTGTGGCTTCCAGTCTCCACCCATCAGAAAACATGTACCGTGTCGTTTAGTTTTTCCAATATTCCCTGTATTAACTGCTACGTCGGTGTTGCCTGGCAGTACCCGCAACACCAGCATGTGAAATCATTTCTCAATTACATTTATGGACATTAGTGTACAAAGCAGAACAGACATTGTAATTGAATGATCATTCATATTTATCATATAAAACCCAGCTGAAGATTTGTTTTATAAAAGCAAGCTTTGAAAATAGTCCAGGGAATGGACAGTTAGAAATGTACCTCATCTTTTTGGGGCAAGTTGGATTTGTAACTGAATCTGGTTTGTAACTGAATATCTGCTGTATCATGCATAGACTTCCCAGTTCCATCCCAACTTCCATCATCCATGGCTGCTTCCTCAGTATGGTGTTTGACTGAGCCCAGGACACAAGACAGGGGACACACTGCAATGCGATGGCAGTCCACCACATCACTATGGGCCATTCAGAGATGCCACTCTGCCTGACTACATGTTTTTGGGAAAGATGAGTTTGAACTTTAAATGGCCAAATCTGACCTTGCCAGCCACACAAACCTACTTAAACAGTTCAGTTAATTATTTATTGATTTATTGGATTAGTCCACCAAAACAGACTGACAAAGCAATTGGAAGAACATGATATTTTGAATACTTTAACCGGGGCGTTTGAAATCACTGGTCATTGAACATAATTAATTCCCAGTGGACTGCTGGGAAATGCAAATGAGGAAACAATTATTTTCAATAACCCTTAACATAATCATATGTTAATTTACCTCCAGATTTAGTCAACATAAATACATGGATACTCTATAATATTGCAAAACCAATAACTTGTAAATCTGATTAAAAATTCAAATCTACACAAATAAATACACAGCCTTCTTCGTAATAAGATGTAAGCAGAATGCAACAGGCAAATACATGCATTTCACAGTTCTGAGCACATCACTGAGTACCGTGAGCTCCTTCTCCAGGGGGTTCCAGAAGGATGCTTGGTTGGGTGATGAGGATCAGGAGGCTCACCTGAGGAATGAGGGCACTGGGTATCAGGTGTGACTTGATGCCACATGCAAGCAGGACAATTCCCCAGTATCAGTGGAGCTGAAGGTGGCGCTTTGAAGCTCATGCTGGTTTGTTAGTGTCTTGGTCAGCATATTCCAAACCCCACTGAAGTTTTGTCGAATTCCTAATCAGTCGCTTCACCTTTCATCTGCAGATCTGATGGAAAAAGAAAAATGTCTACAGAGTCAACTTCGCAGCCTCATTGCCGAATGAGTTCGTTCATTAGGGAAAGTGATTCTCTCCTTCATTTTGCTAACCAGAGGACACTTCAGGTTCAAAAACTCCCTGGGTTCTCTAGTATTTCAACTCAGCTTTTGTGCACATCCATAGATACTAAGGCTTGGTAACTTGATGTTTGGTTTCAATGTGCCATGCTACACCACTGAATAGATGGGCAAGCTTTCAGATGATTTTCCGCATGGGACTGAACATATATCCAAAGATTTAAAGATGTTTAATGCAGAATAGACAGCTGTCTGGTGATATATTCCATAGCATAACTTTAACATAGCATAACCATTGCCTTTTCAGATCTGTGGATTTCATAAATTATTGCTGGACTGTTGTATTATCTTTATTCCACGCCTGAAATTGCAGATTGTGAGGGGACTGAATGAATGCATCTCTCTAGCCTGCAAGGTTCCCAATGGAATCACTTGTGAAGACCACAAATTCACAGACACCAACCTTCCCAGCTTAGCATCTAGACAGTTTTTGTATTAAGTGGATCTTTGCTTTTATCCTTTGCCTCGTGCATCACCTTTCTTATTTCATAACATGGTGCCCGTTTTATGTCATGGAGAGGCATGGGCTGAGTTTTTTTCCCATTGCAGCTACAATCCAAAGTCCAAGGTCCTCTGTCACTGGCAACATCACAACAACACACACATACACTGTAACATACTTAGGCATGATTCTGGAGACAACTGGGAAGTAACAAGAAGATTTTTCAGATTGGTCTTACACTTTACTAACTTTTTTGATCTCCTGTTTTATTCCTGTCTGCCACATTTAAGATCTGACTCCTTGATCTACCCACAGTTCCTTCTTGCAGCAGATCACAGTGTAACCTGTGTATGACACATCCCACCAATCTAAAGAAGTGTACTGCATGTTACAATGAAATATACATCCATTACTCATCACACAAAACAGGGCAGTTCTCTGCAGCAGCAGACGACACTCAAACATTCACCTAAAGGCCGAGTTAAAGTGAAAGGGTACCTTGAGCTGTGGTTATTTGTGTAATGATTAGGCACAGGCAGGATCCAAGTGGAGAGAGGAGGCTTTAATATGAGCGTGAAAACACCAAGAATGGTCAGAAAGAGGCAAATGGTCAAAATCAGGAAATTCAGAAAGCTGGAAATTCAGGCTTCAGAGTCAGAACATAATCCAATAATCATAGTCAGAAAACAGGCAAGAGGGCTTAAACTCCAGGGCGATCGACCCAGAAGGCAACCAAATCCAAATCACAAGACAAAACAGAAAACTGGAGTCAGAACAATGGCTAAAGGTCAACCACAGAACACTCAGTACCTTAATAACATGCAAGAGGGTTGATCGGCAACAGCTGTAGTCAATACTCAGGTGATCAGCAACATTGGTGTGTTGGGCGTGGCTGGCTGAACCAGTTGGGGTGGTTTGACTGTCTTGTTTGGCTTGGCTGGCTGGGTGTCGGTGTGCCAGTTTGGATCAAGGAGGAAATTGGAGTGGACCAGACTGGACTGTACCAAAGCTGCTCACCTGGCATTCTGGAGGAGAATTTGAAGGCTGGAAATTGTCATTCCTAATCAATCGCAGTGGGCCTGCTAACGAGGTCTTCAGACTGCGCTCCATGTGTATTTACGGCTCATCTTGTCCAGATCCTAACTTAGAGCTAAGCTGCCAGAATGTATTTTCATATCAATCAGGGGCATGCAGCACCAGACAAGATCTAATTATGCCATATCCTGGCAACTGTTTAGGGGGGAAAAATCCCAAAGTACAACTATAAGCTTTGAACCAGTGATAACATGGAAAATTAGAATTTAACTCCTTGTAACTTCATAAATGTATTCAAAACTTCATTGCATCTGTAATTAATTTTAAAGTGCTTAACTAATGAGGTTAAACAAAAAAACTTTCTTTTTTAATATTTTCATGGCACTTAAAAGTAATTTTAGCAATGGAGCCATTACTGCTAAAGTTTTGATGTTGTATAAGCTGTTAAAATCATGCTACTTTCCTAAAAGCAACAGTCGAAAGAAAGGACAGGGACTGCAGTGTTTTCAATCTTACCCTGAGTAGGAAAAAATGTGGTTTATTTTTATGTATAACTGATGTGCTGATAAATAGCAATAGCTGTCAGTTTAAAAAATATGAGACGTCCACATTTGAATAAAAGCGCATTATTTTGGGTGATACAATATGTCAGCTCCACTCTCTCTGCTCAGTGTGACGGCCAAAGACTGAATGGGATGACAAGGTCAGTCTTTTTGCAGACTGAAATAATAACTCAGAACAAAAACATATCTCTTTCTTCTTCTTCATTTTTTTTTCCTAAAGTTGGAAACTTTGCCCAACAAATTTGATAGATTCTAATTGCCTTCTATACAATATTAAATGGAATCTTACGATCTTGGACCTTTGCTTGTGGTCTGAATAGCAATGGAATCCCTTTTGACTTTTTTGAATGACCCTGGTGCCCCCGCCTCTATCACTCTGTTTCCTAATTAGTTGCAGGGTTGCTATGTGGAGAGATATTAATAATCCATAGGTCTGCTTTTTTATTTTTGGGTGGTGCTCCTTCATAGGCAGCCAAGCATTTGGCATTCTGGGTTGTGCCCCCAGGCATCCTTTAGATTCTCCCAGAGATCCACGGTCGTCGCTGGTCCCAGCTACGTGGCCGTTACCATTGACATCCAGAAACTGGCGCCAGATAACAGAAGGACCATCTAATTCTTAAGGAGTCCTTCGATGTATCTCACAGATATGCTGCAGTTATCCAGGGTTGTAAAATCGAATGTTCACAGAGGGCCGTGGGCCTGCAGATATTTGCCCCAGATGCCCTTATTAATGACTCTGTTCAGTCACGTTCATATTCCGCAATATATTCCCACATGGGAATGTATGTCAAATGATCACATCTGGATATGATAATACGTACTTAAATACATGCTGTGGTTTACTTTGCTACATATTTCAGTGTATTATTATCATGTATATCTAATCTTTAGTACCATGTATGTATAAATGGCCCAGGGACACAGTTCTCCGTAGTTTCAAAGCCCACATGTTCTCCCCATGTTCCTGACAGGTTTCCTGTCACCCCAGTCAGGATGTGTTCTCCCCAGTCTACTGGCCTACTAACATGCCTACATTGTATTTTACACCTTTACTTTCCAGCACAGACGCATTTCCTCCTGCTGATAGCTGACAGAAAAACACAAGACAATGCAATCCTCCGTTTTCTGCTTTATATATTTTAGATTAGTTGTACTTACTAGTCTTGGTTAAAAGCTGCCTTGTTCTTACATGATATCTCCTACTTTCTGTGGTCAGCCTTTTAAACTTCAGTGCAGTCTTCATGCAATTAAAAGTAGTATACTTAGAAGTATTATCGCTATTCTGTCGTGTGCATTTGCAACAGATGAGAAAACTAAATTCTGACTGTGATACTTTGACTTCAGCAATATGGGAGGCACTTTTGATCAATGTGTCTTTAATTCTTGAAAAGACATTACTCATGAAGCAAAGGATGCCACATTTGATCTCATATAATGTCTTCCTTTTGGTTTGTCCATCATGTCCTTAACATCATCGGCGAATTCGAAAGTGATTGACAGTGCAAACCGCCAGCATGTAATTCCCATCACCTTCAGTCATATTGGTATAAAAATGTAAATAGTTGTCGTTTGTGTATGTGAGTTTGAAAATGGGCCTGTTTGTTAAATTGGTCTGAAAGTATGCCATCAACTACATCACTCCTGAAGCCTGTGGCCAAAATGGTGAGTGAGTCCACCGGAAAGTGATAAAAAGGCAAGCAGGAAATGTGTGCCTTCTGTCTGGGATCAGCTGACAGCCTGGATTGCTCCTTGGATTGTCCAGTCAGCTGCTGCATCACCTAGCGTCAGAAAAGGAAGGTTTTCCTTTGATCCCACCCGAATGTATATACCTTCTGGCTTTTGTGGAATTTCTCCTGGTCTGAACCACAGGATCCACATCTGCATGCTCGCTCACACGCTCACTCAGCCAGCCTCCAGACACTAATGCAGCACTGCTAAATTTGCCCTGTCAGATCAGCAAAATTACCCATCAGTCAGACAACAGCTAATAGCGGGAGACAGTAAGGCGTACGAGGACGCTGCTGTAAAAGAGGAGTGGATTGTGGGTAAACACCACTATAAAACCAAAAGCTGTTAATGAATCCTTTACCTATGCAAACAGAGCCAGCCTAAGGCATTAAGCTGTGTGTGCATGCTCATGATCTAGCAGATTAAAAGAAAGAAACATTCACAGTGAAAGGAATTTGGAAAAAAAACATCTGAGGTATTCATATGGTTAAGTCATATATTTGCTTATATTTAATGTTGAATGATTAAACATACCTCAGTATGATTAGGTCCATCATGAAGGACCTCCTGTATGCACTGAAGTTAGCATACCTGACACACAGATTGTTTGCATCAGTACCTGTGAACTAATGTGCTACTGAGCAACATGCAAGCTTCTCAAGGGACAGCACTGTCTTCTGTTCTGTTTACTCTTCAGAGGTAGCTGGGGCTCATGCCGCCTTCAGAAACTGTCTGATGATTCTGCGATTGTGGGATATGTCAGTGGAAGGAGAGGAGGGTAAAAAACGGGTGGAGAATTAGAAGAGTCACCTGTAGCTCAATTTCAGAAAGATAAATGGACTGGTGACTGACTTCAAATAAAGTCTCTACCTCTGTTGCCATCCAAGGACGTAGATATGGTACAGTGCTGAAGGTACATTGACATCTACATCAGTAACAGCTTGGCCTAGTATGACAACATGGTAGGAATTGAAAAGAAACCGTAGCCTGGGCCATTTTTCTTAAGGAGCCCAAAGTTCTTTGGAGTCTGCACCAAACTACCAAATAAGTTTAACAAGTTCATCGTAGCCAAAGTTAACTTTTTTGCTGCTGTTTGCTAGGGGATGAAATCAAGATGAAGGAGACTGGCAGGTTAAACTAACCATTGAGGAAACCTACCTCCAGCATGGGTTAATCTCGCCAAAATGCAGAGCCAAGTTCTTCAAAAACTCCTTTGTGCATCCTTTGATTTGATTGTACCACACTTCTGGTCTCCATATCTCCAACTGCCCCCTGTGTAGATGACCATATCACAGATCTCTTTCTCTCTTCAATGTACTGTTGCACCAGAACTAAATTACACACATTCTATGTTTTTACCACACATGCACTTACAACTATATGCTTTCTTGTTATTTAATTATTAATTAATTTATTATTTTCTTTATTTCTTCGGGGGACTACTGTGCTGGGAGTTTGTTTATTTTTGGAATGCTGCTAGACAACGAAAATTTCCCCTCAGGGGACCAATAAACTTATCTTATTGACCTACTTATGTTAACAGATGCTGCAGGAAAGGCAATTGCAGAAATGGGACGATTAAATCATGCACATTCAGTCAATCATAACAATAATATGATTTTATAACATCCAGTCCTTTCCTGTCTGATGGAGTTCAATTTTGAGTTTGAAAGAGGAGGCTACGTGGAGGAGGTTGGAAGACATTGACAGCTGCTGCACAAAGAGTGTGCCTTTAGAAGCCGGCTTGCTATGTTAGATTAAAAGGAGATTAGGCTCACGCAGTAATTAGTACTTTAATATCATACACATGATGCAGGGCAGAATGCAAACAGGCTCTTTGATTAGTTTGCTGGTCCTTTGCAGGGATTACTGTAGCAGTTATTACAATAGCATTATTATTAGCTGATTCCACTGTGGTGGCAAAAAAAAAAAAAAAATCAATATCTGCATTAAGGTAGGAGTCCCGTAAATAAACTCTTGTAACAGTGACATAGGCTACAATCAGCTTTTATGGATTTGCGAGCGTGTGCGTTTTTTAAAAAGGCAATTGAGTAAAGTGTTCTTTTGGGATCAGCCATGCACTGTGGACTAGAACGTTCCTTTGGTGGTTTGGCATAAAGGAAAGGCTCACATCCTGAGCTTATGTATGTACCGATGTGGAATGAAGAGGGAAACCCAAGAGGGGTGACTTTTACTTGGTGCTATTGGGAAGTGAGGTGGGGAGACTGGGTGGGTGAGGCTTAGGTCTAACTGGGTTGGGGACAGGGGGCTTGTGAGGGCAGTTCACTCGCAGGATGGATTATCATGTTTCCTGTGCTGCCAGGTGGTAAGGTCTGGAGGCAGCAGTCTCTTATGGGAGGGCATCCTCAGGGCATTTTGTCAGTTTTTCATGTCACCTGTGCACACCATCAGGGGGTGCTACTGAACCACCTCCACACTGCCTGTTTTCTCCCAACACACCTGTCCCCAGTTATCCCATTCCACACCTGTTGCCATTTGCCAGACCTATTTATTTATCTCAACATTTTCCTTGTTCCATCATTGAGCTGACTCTATTCTAGCCTCCCTCAAGTTTAACTGAACCTCTTTGCCAGTTTCTAGTTCCCCAGCTGTTTATATTTTCCAGATGCTCCCTCGTTTCTTGCCTCCCGTAACCCCCCAGTAGTCAGCCCCATTTGCCACCTTAATCTCCTTGGTCCCTCAGTCTCCACACCCAGATCTGCCACTAGGCGAATTTCTGACAATTTTGAGGAAAACAAAGCAGGTAGCTCATGCCTCATACCTCTTCTCACCAGTGCAGGGGAGATGGTCTAGCCTCATTTCTACATTCCTTATGGCTGGGGTTGTGCCTACCTGCAGAGAGATCACGGTGTCTGTCAATTGGCATGGTGCCGAACATCTTCCGCTGTCATTGAGTTGACATCTGCTCCTGTGGCCATCATCCTTATGTGTGACAGAAAGCTACTTATTCACATAAGGATGGGTGCTCTCTATGAGCTTCTCCAAGAGTTTGGGGCTAATGTTTTTTAGTTCTGAATTCTCCTCTTACAACACTCCACAACACCCTGCTAATTTTTAAGTTAGTTTTCAAGGCAAGTTTCACCTATGGCAGACTGCTTTTGATCAGATCTGTCATATTCTACTAGCATGAGTCTGTGTGAGCAGGCACTAAGCAAACCCATTCAAATGCCCGTATGCCAAGATTCTAATTTTAAAAATAATGAAGGTAGGGTTTTGACATTCAATACTAAATCAAAGCCACCATTTCTATCCTTGGGAGGACGTGTTAGATGAGGACAGAGATAAGACGTTAGGTCAGTCAGGGGTAGGATTAATTGAGACTGGGTCTGAAAAAAATTCCTTTTCAGGATAACTGGAATGTCGATATTTTGTTTGATTGTTAATGCCCACGAATACCAATTTACAATGAGGATACAGGATTCTTCAAAGATTTGTTATTAAATAATTTTTGCATATCATTGCTCATGAATGGCGCTACATGCAGCAGGACGTTCTTTGGGCTATAAAACCTAAAAGGGTGGGCTTACAGTGACCCCGCCCACTCCTTGTAGGGTACAGCATGGGGGGAATAGGGGCAATTAGCGGGGACTGTCTGATTGTTCTGTGTGTTGTTGAGGGGTGCAGGTTGGAGCAGCATTTAAAAGGGATCTTCCTTAACTTCTGTTGTGTATGTCATGAAATAGGATGCTGTAGGGGGAAATACAGTGATTAAAATCTAATTCAACATGAAAATTGTTGTTATTTTGTTTAATTTTTTATTACCCATTATTCTGCCACCTTAAATCACTGCTCTACTCATACATATTCTCTTT
>JAACJT020000021.1:3086744-3110765 GCA_009936485.2 Gymnarchus niloticus | reverse complement strand
GAAGATGAGATGGATAGACAGTGTAGTGGAAGCAATGAACATGAGTTTGGGCAGTCTTCGAGAGGCGGTGGAGGACATGGCGGCCTGGTGTACTGTGGTCCATGGAGTCGCGAAGAGTCGGACACGACTGCGTGACTAAACAACAACAACAATTCTATTTCTAATAAGACTACATACACTAAATTTGATCCATCCATCCATCCATCCATCCATCCATCCATCCATCCATCCAGCATAGGCTCTGGGGGGCCTATCATGCCTATCATGGGTAGCCCAGGGCACAAGACAATTAACAAGAGTGCTTTATTTATTTTGGTTGTGATTCCTCTGGGTACAAGCCATGATATACATTGTTATGTAATATAAAAAGAGGTATTCAGTTATTATAATCATACACGACACTCTTAGGACTCCCATCTGAAAGCAGAGCTTAGAGAACTGCTTAAGGCCTGAGCCAGGAGAAAAACAGTGAACTCCTACTCTGTACAACAAAAGTGCTATGCTGCTCATAAGAGCTTTTACAACCTCGAAGCAAATTAATCCACAAGTTAATTCTGAAAAATTCAATCCACAGACCTTTATAGGAAGTATTAAGCCAGACAGGTAGACCATTAGTCTTGCTGTGTAAGCTGAAGGAAAGTATAAACAGGAATCCATTAGTCAAGCACTAACTGGGAGTTTGAAAGTTCCATGACACCAAACTTCATCCTTCACAATTATTATGCAGTGCAAAGTTTTTGTTTTTGTTAACTTTTTAAATGATGCTTCTTCTTTATTCAGTCAGCAGCAGTATTGTAGAGCACTATACATACGTATTTACTTGTGAAATATATTATCATCCAGGAAGTAAGATTATTGCTTTAATATGTGATTGGCTTGACTGCCAGTCAGTCATTTGTCTCTCCGCCTTGCAAGAATAACGTAGTTGGGTGGCTGTACTTGCTTAACAGAGAAATCAGTTAAATTACACGTTTTTGTATTCTGGTAAAAAACCAGCTCAAAGCATTCTCTTTTAATAATATTAAGAGTAAAATCCAAATACAGTTATTCTTTATGTGGTATTGTTGTGCCTTTTACACTTTTTTCCACTGCGAGACATGGGACATAAGAGAAGGAACACATTGAATGGGCTGCCAGTCTTACCACAGATCCTGCCACTAGGATCTGGCATCTTAGTGCAGATGGTTACTGCCACATGCACCCAGGAGACCCATGAAGACGCTATAGGAAGCTGCTCCTCCAATAGGTCACACCTTTGCAAATTATTCATGGGTATCAACGGCCTGCCCGTGATCTTTACTGTAGCCAGGCCTGTCAGCTGGGCCGCATGGAGATGGGCCTTGAATAATTTATAATTCTGAGAACCAAGAATATTTGAGAGTCGTGCCAATAGGTTGAAGACCAGGAAATGCCCTGCATATTAAGGGGAATTATGTATGCGTATGTTGTACAGAGTCCTCTCCAAGCTGATAACTTCTTGTACCAGTCCTTTATATATTGCCCTAAACTATGCACAGTGCACTCTGGACCGAAGAATGGAATTCAGTTTGGAAGGAGACGATCAAAGGCAAGTTGAATCTTCAAATGACTTCCCTCCTATTCGTTAGGTTGTTTTATTCCCAGGCAGGAATAAATAAATACCAGGCATTTTGAAGTATAAATATTTGTGAGCCAGTGTAAGCTTCTAAGCCCTTTGGCAAGGATAAGTGGGGACAATGCATTTCCTTAATCAAAATTTAAAAATCTCGGAATATTTTTGACCATGAACGTAACATTTTATTTTCCAAAGTTTATTTTACGTGAAGTTCTATGGAGCATATCAATAAAGTACTTGTATGGTTGTTGTGTTTGGCTTTTCATGTCTGTTGACCCAAATGCAGTTAAACATTCAGATGTACCAGAGCTCCAGAAATAAAACCACAGAAAATGATAAAAATGGGTTTTATAGCCCCATAAAAGGGGTTTAGTGAAGAACAGTCCTGAGCCTTACATGCAGCATAAGAAATGTTGGCTGTGGAAAACGGAATAGTCCACCTGTTCTAAGCCCTGTCCTTCAGCATAGCGCTACAAACGAAAATCAAGATTCTATGTCCACAGTCTCTCTTTCACATCATCTTACTCTGTCCTGCATAACTCATCAAAAATGTCTAGAGTTAGGGCATAAGAATTAGCATCTAACAAAATTTGTTGCTGCTCGAGGCAACACACTATTTTGCAATGAGTTTCTCTCTCTCCCACTCTCTCTCTGTCTGTGTCTCCCTCTCTCTTCTTCCTTTCTCTGACTAAAGGTTATTTCAAGGGTTTACTTTCACAGAACTTTTAGATGAACAGATTTTTTTTTCAAACGCAAAATGATCATACATTCAATAGAATATGAGAAATATTAACAATGACCTTACTTTAGCCCATAGATAAGATTATCTATTAATGGCTGTTTGCTAGTCTGAATTTAAAGCCTAAAAAAACTGAGTTCTCTTTAAAATACCAATTAAAGTTTTTTTTTGTTTTGTTTTCGATGACCAAACCCATGAATTTATTTAGTTATACATGCAAATATGAAAACAATAGATTAATTTATTAATTATAATGTATAAGCATTTAGATTAGGTATTCTGGAAACATATATAATAATGCTGACTTTTATAGACTGAGAAATATAATAATAATAATAATAATAATAATAATAATAAGCCACTCAAAGCCCTGAACATCATTTCACGTTCCAGACATTGAGAGCCTGGCAACACTCATTGTTCCTGAGGTCTGGAAGCCCACTGTGCTTGTTTCCCTTCAAAGCAAGAAGGCTTCATTATCCTGCAGGGAGCAGAAGCATGATTTTCCAAAATGCCAGCACCTGATCTAATTTGGGCAAAGTTTTTTTTTTTTTCTTTCCCATTTGAAGAACCTAATCTGACTGACTTTTTTTCCGTCCTTTTTTTCGGTGACAGAGAAGGGATTTGTATAATTACTCCACGAGGCAAGGCGAGTAAAGCTACCCAAAGGAAGGCCACAGTTTAATTTGAAAAGGAATAAATCTAAACTGATCAAATTAACGAGAACAGCTCTCACAGCCCAACTGAGGACGGAGAGCTCGGATGAGCTCTACTTTTGGTTTAATGTGCTCGGTCCTTCAGGAACCGGATGAATTACAGGCCATTTCAGAAGCATTGACAAAGTCAATGCATATACAGCATTAATCCTATAAGTGATGCTTATCGGCAGCCATTGAATAATGACAAAGAGGAATTTTTTGAATAATGACGAAGAGGAGTGTTTTTATTGGAATATGCTGTAGGCCTTGTGCTCTTACACATTAATACCTGACCTGATAACACACAGTCCAGGCAGAGATGACCGTAAGTTCACATGCGTGTATGTGAGAATAGTGCTGATTAACATGTATCCGTTGAGCAAGATTAGACTTGCAAGGTTTTCGATGTAGAGGCATAAAAATGAATGAAATACCAAGACAGAAGGTTATGAAAAACTAATATTGAATAAACTATTATATGACAATGTGGTGAGATTGTCGTTGTGACATCACAATTAGTACAGTCTATCTTGTATAGCCAGGTGCTGTCAGATTTGTGAAAGCGTGTACTTGCTCTGACTGTGAGTGACTATTAATGTATGTAAAATCTTCTTCTTGAGTCAGATCACCACAATGTTAGGAAATCAGAAAAGGCATTAAAATTCACAAATGCCCATACTCTCAGAAAGCTGAAAAGTTAGCCTTCTCCTTAAACCTCCTTAACTCAGATTTAAAAGTTGCTCAAGTAATGGAAGAGGAGACTTGAGCTGGATCCCAATTTTATTGTGTTATACTTTTACCTTGATGCCTCCATTCCAAACCGTTTCAGCTTTTGGCATATACAGAAAATTACAAGTTATAAGCATCCATTTTTTGTACAGCCAAAATTATACATTAAACATTATGCTTAAATTACTTCATGGCTATATTTGGTATTTATTTATGTTCTTATTTGCAAAATTAGAGTCACAGATTAAGTTTAGGCATCACTGGTTTCATCGGAGCTTCACTTGCAATACAATTTCCTACTCAGAGGCAGAGACAAACGTATGGAAGGACAATTTTGCAGTGCCGATGCATCACTGGTGGAGTGGACTTTTCAGAATCAGTACCTTCCATTAGTATCTCCATCACCTACTCATTTTGTCTGCTAGAAACAAACAGGGAAGCGGTCAGGCTTACAGCAAGGTAAAAATTACGGTATGTCTCCATGAGCACCATCTGCTCGGATGAAACTAGTTCTTCCTGGCAAGCCACCTCTCCTCCTGCCTCCCTGGGGAGGATGTCAGCCGTCAGAAATTCCACTTCACAATTATGCAACCCTCTACCCTCTGGGAATGTGGGGGGAGGGGGGGTGCAGTTTTGCATCTAAGGAGATGTTTTCTGTGGCCATGCAGCCAGTTACTGTGAACAAGCTTCTGGCTTCATAGGACAACATGTGGCAGTTCACCAAGGGTTGAACCAAGACCACTTGCCAGCAAAAACTATAAAATACAAGCTGCTGAGGCTGTGCTCAAAAATGTATTTGAGAAAAAAGCTAAACCATTAAAAAAACCTCTACTTCAGTAGTTAAAAATTGCTTAGGGCCACAATGCTGCACGCGTTTAGCAGGGAGAGACGTTCAGTCTATTGTTCCACTCTTTATAAAATCCATCCAAATGAAGGAAATGTTTTATTCACTGTTTTTATTCACTGAGGGAGATGGGAGCCACTTATCCACCGTATTGAGGATAGTCTTTCCTGCTGAAGGTCCTGTGTGTTTTCAAGTGTTCTGTGCTAACTGTTATGCAGAAACTGGATTACAGGTATCATGGGACATGAACAATACCGAGCTTTTAGAGAGCTCTAGTATCCTTTTGGTGAACCATGGACAATCGTTGCATATGTGGGATATACAGTACCAAGTATTTTTCTGTTTTACCTTGTATCCTAGGTCTTTTTTTACATTGCTAAAGCACATTATCCGCACTATAGGACTTTTGAATACATTAAAGGTACTGAGGAAACCGTAGCTTTCATTAACTGGTGCAAACCTCACGTTCTTGAATATTATCACAGCACGACTCTGACCATCCAGCCAAAAGTGGCTAAAGTGTTTTATGCTTTAAAATGGACCTGTGTTTGAATGTCTACTGCACTCTCTGTTTCTGTCATACTACTTAGTGTTCCTGTCCAATATTCATGTTTAGCTAGATTGCAATAGAAATGCAATGAGACATGTTTTTCCGCTGTAAGTAGTAAAGGGAAATTTGTGCTGCACTAAATACATCACTAGGGGGAGCAGGGTATGATGATAAAGATTTGCTAAAGAGTGGTGGAATCTGTGGGGATGTTCACAAAAAAGCCTACCAGCAATCTAGGACACTGAGCAATAATAGAGTCTGACCTCTGTTCCACACCTGATGTTGGAACGAAAGCATTATTGAGATAGCGGTAATGGCTCATTCATCGGATTTGAGCTGCAAGAATTCATAGAAGAGAAATAGGAGACCAAGGTTTTGAGTACAGACTACTTTGTGCAAATGCCTTTGAAAAGAAACGGGTTAAATGGACTAAATGTATGCCGTTATCTGACATTGGAATGTTTTTTTTTTTCTAAAAATCCATCTTAGAATTGTCTGAAGGCACACCTCTTTGTGGAGAGATTTCCAAATGAGAGTTGAGGCCTAGCACCAGTCAAAAGTTGTGAAGGTATGAACTGCTCTGTAAAGTTCTGGTCAAAAGGCTAATTGGCTGGTTTTGGGTCTGGTTGCAGTGCCATGGATAGGCTTGCCAGACAATATGTATATCAGCAGTTCTTAGGTATTGCTTCGGCCTGGAATTTGTTGTTTGTTAATACCGTCCAACAGATAACGTGCATCTCGCATGGACAGTTAAATGCAGCCATACCATCAGTAACCTGAGCTTTAAAAAGTTTGATCGGTGAATAACATCGCCAACATCGACAGATGGCAGAGACTGCTTTGTGTTCAATAAGAGCTGGCCCTATTTGAGTCTATATTCCTATTCTGAAACATGTTCCAGTGAAACCAGATGTCATAGGCAGGTTTGTAACTCCCATTCCTGCCCCTAGCTCTCTGTTTGTGGAGTTTACATAATCTCCCTATATTTATGAGGTGTTTCTGCAGGGACACCATTGTCCACTTGCAGTTAGATGACCATCCATCAATCGAGTTCCAGTAGTATGTCAGCTTGTCCATTGCTTTAGAGCAGCATCTCATCTGGGGTGTTCCCCAACCACATGCCTTGTGTGTTGTGGAGTAGGCTACAGGCTCACCTTGACCCTGTAATGGATAATTGGTAAAGAGTGGATGAAGTCAGATTTCATTTTCATCTGCTCGTCATCACAAATGCACTTACATCCAAATCAATATTCCATATGTCATTCTCTCTTAAGTGAAAGGTGTCCTGCTGTCTCCTGTCCCCTTCACTTTAAAGGACATTAAATGGACATGTAAATGGCATATAGCTGGCTGCCATACTTTAAAACGCTTGCAAGTGTTCTGTCAGACAGGAACTGCCCGCATCGGACCACCTGCTCATGCTATGGACTCAGAAGGTCTTTGAGTGGCTTGTTGATGGCAAACTTGCTCCCTGTGCCAGGATTTGGACAGAGTCTTAAGAGCCCCAGTTAACAGCTACCTTTCACCTAATAGAACCCATTACCCAGGAGTTAGCCTTCAGCAGTATTGCTATTACTGTTAGCTGTTATTTTTCTTTGGCTATTGGGCGGACAAATGTTGTGAGTTATTGCCCAAGAGCCCAAGAATGTGTCCGAACACCACTTCTATCCATAAAGGTCTCCCGTTTTCATAGCGGCCATGCTAACCACAACTTCCATATTGATTTGTGTCCAGACTGTCTTCAGCCTGAAGTGATAATTGGACTCGAAATGTTATCCATTTTTTCTGAACCATTAATCTGTTTTTATCTGGAAATTCTAAGCCAGCTGTTCTTGATGTCACTGGACAGTAGAAACACCCCTGCAAGCATATGTCAGAGCAAGTGTTGGGATGCCTTTCAGTCTGTTTGACACATTTAGTCCCCTAGCGCTGTAACATATTAGCCTATGTTCTAGGCAGCATTTTGGCTGATGCTCTGTTGCCGTTAAGCCTGTTAACAGATTCTACCGACTGATTCTCCACCTCTTGAGGAGCTGCTGTGGCTGCTCCCGAAGGAATACCATGGATAAATTTGCCTCGCTGCCTTATTTAAAAGGCAATAAACATGGACTCCATTATGCAATACAACCTAACCGCTTATCCAGTTCCACTGGTAGGCCAAAGCTGTTGAGTGTTCTTTATTTTGAATAAGCCCTTAGTTGTCTTAGTTGTCCTTGTGCCTCAATTTAATTGTCTGTCTGCACATAAATTTGTTCCAGCCCTGATTATCTGACACAGTTAAACTGATGGCTAACATGGACAGAAATACAAGTTTTACAAAAGCAGTGTCCTTGCCCCCTTATTAATAAGCAGAGATTTGTGTGTGAGACATTTAATCATCTTCTTCAGCTCTGTTTTCTAACACCAGCATGGATGCCTCAGTGTCCAGCTGTCTAGCTCCCACATCTCCACAAACAGAATAAATCCCTTTCTATAGTCCATCAAGAACATAATTGTCAACACTGCTGTTATGTGGTAGACATGTATTTGACAAGTGATGAATGTATAACCAGCCACCCACACTTACTCTCCCACATCTGAAGACACCTTGCACCAAAGGCAGAAATGAAATTATGATTGAAATAAATGTGAGAGAACATTTGTGAGTCATAATCCTCTCCTGGCTTTGACTAATGGTGTTGGTTGAGGGCAGCATGAGTCGTTCACAAAAGCAGGGCTCCAGTAGTTGGTTTAAAGCAGTAGGAGGCTTGTATGCATGCAGATCTCGATGGAGTGCATGCATTGGCTGCAAAGGAACTCACATAAATGCAACAAAAGCCTTGCAAACAGCAACTGAAACTCCAGAAAAATTATACAAAAACACATCCGTAATTTAAAAAATATACGCTATGTATCCTGTCTTAACCCACTCGATGGTCATCCTGACGTGGGAATTAAAATTGGTTGCATTCAAACTTTTTGTCAGAACTTTGCTCAGTTTTCAGGAAACTATAAAAAAATTGTTACAAGAACAAGAAACATAAATTAAGCAATAAGTCCTAACAGAAAATGAAATACAGTAGAATTCCCATAACACCCTGAAATGCCTTTAATTGCTTGGCTACTCTGCAGCAAAATTCAGCCTCAGTACTCTCGTCATCTGATATTGTAAGATAAAAATATTGAATGATCTGGCAGAATCATCCAGAAGCCTAGCACCAGCACATGAGTTGTCTTGCATACATCGTTTTATGTAGACAACTGATGTTGTGTAATATCCAGATTTTTTCTTAGTCGTTCACTTCCTGTTGTATGTTTTGAGCGGTGACCTCCAGTAGCTTCAGCATCTGAGTGTGAAGTGTGTGGAATGACAATCAGTATCTCCATAGTTGTCAGCTGGAAAAGCATGGCTTGGGAGTGGGGATGAGTTGGTGATGAGTTGCCGACTCAAGCAGAGCAGTTTAAGTGTCTGGAGGTCTTGTTTGTGAGTGAGGGAATAATGGAGCAGGAGATTGACAGGTGGATTGGTGCAGCGTCAGCAGTCGTGGTGAAGAGAGAGCTGAGCCAAAAGGTGAAGAAATCGATTTATCAATTGATCTGCATTCCTACTCTCACCTATTATCACAAGCTTTGGGTAATGACCAAAAGAACGAAATTGTGATACAAGTGGTAGAAATGAGCTTCCTTCGTAGGGTGCCTGGGCTCAGCCTTACAGAAAGGGTGAGGAGCTCAGACATTCGGGAGGAACTTGGAGTAGAACCGCTCCTTCTCTGCAATCGAAAGGAGCCAGCTGAGGTGGTTTGAGCATCTGTCTAGGATGCCTTTTGGATGCCTCCCACTGGCGGAAAGTGCGATGCAAAGTGGTTTTGCTAGTTTCATACCAGCACATTACTCATTTTCATGCCAAGTGCACGTGTTTTCAAAATAAGAAATGATTTTGCACATGTTAACAACAGGAACAGTGGTGTTCCTTAAATGAGGTGTGGGTGAGTGCATTGCTATTTTAAGGTAGCAAAATGACTGCGCTTTTGACCAACAAAAACCACATCTAAAGTCAGTGGCGTATTATTAAACGATATTTAAGGGGCGCGTTTTAGAAATGTGCAGGTGCACGACGCTTGTTATGGACACAGGTACGCACTCGAAGTGCACTAATGATTTTTTGTTATTTAATTTTATTTCATTCATATACCTTTTCTTATAGAGTACAACTTATGGAGAGAAATTTTGAGACAGCTTTCTCTCCGTATTCCCTCGCTTGCTTCACCTCGAAAGGCTTAGGTGCAACAGCAGTGCTCCCGTAAATGATATGCTCCTACCTTTTCACTTTGCGCAGGAGCACGTCCGTTTCCTCGGCCGAAAACCGATCTTTTTTTGCCAGTTAAACACACCATTATAATAGCAATCCGCCATAGTTCATGCACCCCTGCCTTTTAAAGGTGAGGTGACGTGCCATTCTGATTGGTTTATTGCATGTTATCCCCAAAATACACCTCTGAATAATTAAGAGAGTTAGGACAACCTTTTTGTGCCTTGTGCTGGCGTGAATTCTGTTTTTTCCGCCGTCAAAATAGCAAAAAGGATTTGGATATGTCCATAAATGTTACTTGTGCCTTGCGCATTATCCTTTGCATTAGATGATCAAAATAGAGCCCTATATCTCTTGGCTGGCCTGGGAATGCCTTGGTATCCTCCAGAGATACTGGAGGAGGTAGCTGAGGAGAGAAAGGTTTGGGTATTACTGCTTAGACTTCTATCCCTGCACACTGGACCATGAAAAGCAGATGAGGATGGATGGATGGATGGATGGATGGATGGATACTTATTTATCATACACTTTGGTACTTTTGTAATTTTCCCATAAAAACTGCACTTTTAACGTGTTTATACAACTGAATGGCTCACAAGTACAGTTCATCTTTTCCTTTTTAACAAAAAACATTACATCAAAAACCTTGGGATTTGAACCTGCAGCCTTTGAATGGTGAGCCCATTTTATTGATCTTTTTTTAATTAATGGACATAATAAGATGCTAGTTTAGTGAACTCCACCAGTGAAACGGAGGCCAATTCAAGCTTTCTTGTTTTACTTTACAGCTTTTGGCTATCCCAGAAGTCTGGGACCTACCCAGAAGGAGGTCAACATGTGACTCAGTAGAAAATCTTGCAGAACTACCCAGCAGCTTTATAAATAAAACACTTGAAATTCAAAATCTGGCACTATAAGTTTGTTTTGTCTGTTGCCAATAACAACTTGAGTGTCATACTTGTTAATTCAGCTTGTTTGGTTGATGTTCCCTGACTATTCCATGACCAGCTTTCTGCAGACGACTCAGCCTTGCCCCTCAGGCTTTTGAATAAGATTCTGCAGATAGTTGGCTAGGCGTGAGCTGTCAACTTAAGATGAAAGCTCCAAGCTGCTGAACCTATTTAATCACCACAATGGTATGCAGATGAAGCTGACGAGTGTTCAGTGGAGGAATCAAAGACAGTAACAGAAGAATCTACTGAGTGAAAAGATAATTTCCTTTTTAATTAGATAATTCAGCAGGGAAAGTTCATCAATATCAGAAAAGGGCAAGTTTTTGCAGTAACAGGCAATGTTGGCACTTTGACATGTTATGTGTACTGCAGAGTGCTGGTAGACCTGACCTAACTGTCAGGGACCTCTTCTACTGAGCAGGTGGTGAAGACATGGTAATGCTACAGCAGGTAAGGGAACACAGGAGTGGTGCTATGCTTGTCTCCAGTCAAACAATCACATTTTATTTAATGCAGCCCATTTGTACAAGCAAATTACCATGACGAACTTTACAGCAGATTTTCCAGAGGGAATAAAACATGAAAAAACTGAGCTTTCCAATAAGGAGCAAACTCAAAACCATTTCCTCGGCCCCTTTAAGGAAGGCAATGAAGCAATACTCCTGGAAGGGAGTGTCTATAAATACACACACCACAAACCAGAAATACAATTACAGAAAACATGTGAGAGTTTCTTGATCATGTCTAACAGCACCCGGAATTTTTATCTCGAAAACCAGTCCTTCTGGGTTCCTGTTAGCTGTGCCGGGATGGTTGAAAAACTTCAATTTTCCAATTTCAGTCACTTCAAAACATGCTACAAAACCATCAATTTGTTTGCTTTTTTAATTTTGAAACTTCCGTTTTTAATCTAGCTCTCCCTACCTTTTTGCTTTCACCACCTGATTGCTATTTTTCACACCTGTGTCTGACTGATAAAATCCCCCAGAAGGAGCAGCCAAATGGATTCAACTGCGCATCCCAAAATCAGAAAAAAGCCTAGTCATTGTAGACTTTGTAAGCAAGGCAAACTCATGAAACTGGTCCCTGGATTTGTTTAACATCAGTGCCGTTTTAAAATGAGTCAAACTATTAGTTTACGGATGGCATCCAGTTTTACCCAACACTTCTTTCATTAGTGAAAAAGTTCAAGTTCAAGTTTCATTGTCATTGTGAACACAACGAAATTACTTCTGTGACAACCCCCAAGGTACAAAAAAAAAAACACACACACATCATACTACACGTACAAAAACATTTACACACTCTGCTGATTTCCTATATAGTTTGTTCTTAAAATTTCACAATACGAGCAACATTTAGTGCAACCACAGCCTTTGGATAAAAACTGTGTTTCAATCTATTTGTCCTCGAAAAATTTGTGATATTTAGAAGGAATAAACTGAGAAATGTGTAAAAAAATTAAAAAAGTCATGTATATCCCACTGATGACCTTGGAAACCAAACAGCTTCAAGACAACAAAAATACAATTACAAATTTACCAAAATTTAAATCTACCCATACCAACCTGCAGACATGTCTCCGTTGCTGTCAACGGTCACAGTATTTGATTGTTTTCATCAGAAACTTTTCATTATTCAGTTATGTCCATCTAAAAACTACAATATAATTATGTCCAGTGCAGCCGATGGGAGGCAATAATTAGCCACTTCTGCTTGCCTCTGCCCTTTTGTTTGTTCAAAGAGGGAAGAAGCTTTAACTGGGATTATAAAGTGTTTATTGTGAGTTTACTGAAAATGGAATCCTGTCCAGTGTGGCCATTGTTGTGTATTATATGTTTCCCATGATTGTATGTGGATCATTGAGACTGTAATGAAACGACAGCTTACCAAATGGTGGTGGCTGGAATGTCACCTTGAATGGGAAGTTATAAAAGGACATGAATCCACAGTCATACTCAAACGTGCTTCTTTCATTAATATAGCTGGAGAACTCGTTATGGTTTCTCTAAGAGCATAGTGGCATGTCTTTATATATACGCTGTACCTTAGTACACAAGGCCATTAAGCACACGAACGGACATCATAAAGTACAAGATCCTTGATAAGTCAGCCATATATCACATTTACAAAGATGGATTCCATCCCTCCAGGTTGTTCCCCAGTTGTGTACACTATACTGCCTGGGAGTGGTTGTAGGTCCCCTGTCACCTAGACCAGGATAAGAGATTAGTAAATGGAGGGATGGAAGGATAACGATGGATTACATGCATTTGAAAACCTCCCAAAACCCCAAAACACCTGCAATACTGTGGTCACACCATTCAGCTTCTCATAATGTCCTGCTACAGGCAAAACAAACACACTGTGATGTTTGGTTGCTGTTGTTACACTCTAGGCCCATTAGCACATTGTGATGTCATCATTGTGGTGTGTTGCTGTTCTGGACAGGAGAGGAGGCCCATGGCTATCTGATCTCGGCATCACAGAACAAGGCTCAAAATACCGTAAATCTAGCTTCCGGCCCACACTGCCATGGATCTCACTGGAGGATGGCTAGATCATTCAGAATAAATAAACATAATGTAAATAAGGTTGTAAAGGGTATTGGTAATTCGACACAGCTCTTGCTGCTTTATGGTTCTTCCAGGGGTATCCGTAAACGTTTTAATAAAATGTTCACAGACAATAAGAGAATCTGTCATGCCTGAACAGCTAAACCCCCAGAGAGCACATTCATTTTAGTTATACTGTCTTTTGATTGGCTTTATGATGTTTTAAAATTCAATTCATTTAGATTACGCTCATTAATGCAATCTTTCCGTATTTTGTTTTGACGCAAGTACCAGTATCAAAATTCAACTTGTTGATGGCCAGAGAATCTTCTTTAGAAATATTTTCAGTTATTGACTCATCATAGACTCATCAAAGATTGTTTACAGTATGAATTAAGCTAAGCCATGAATGGTATTTGAAGATGACCTGCCACTATAAACTAATTTATACTGAAACTATAGTAAAAACCTCTGCCCATAGTTTTTACTGACACACATGAATATACACTCTAAGTTGTTTTCATTTGTTCTGAAGGCGCCTAGATGTTTTGTTGCCAATGAACATAAAATAGTGTTACATCATGTTCTAATATTAGTTTAACTGTGGCTATGAAAAGTCCTCAGAAATAATTAGCATGGTTACAAAATTGAACTTCAGCAACTGAATTGGATATGCCTCTGTCTGTGATGAAATAATTATGGTTCTTCACAATCAATTAATCCTGAAAATGGTGAGGCTTTATTCAAATTAATCAATATTAGTTGTGATGATGACATCATTCCAACAGAACAAGTGTACTGCAGCTAAGGATGTATGAAGACTCCATTAAGAAAGGGACCATGGAGAATGGTCAACAGAGCCCAAGGTTAAACATGGCTCATCAGCCACGGGGATGCTATTCTAGTGCTGCATGTGGATGGCATTATTATCTGTATGGAAGTATAGTTAGTTGTGGACTCTGCAAGGAACAAAACTCAAACAAAAATGAAATGGAGACCACCATGTATTCCTAAATAAAATTTATGTCAAAGTCTATACTACAAATATTTTCAAATTTAAATTTCAATTTGTTTTGACTTTAAAATTGTCAATACCATTATTTTTCTGTTTCAGGCTTTCCATACAGATTGGTAGATCACGTTTGTGGACAACTGTAACATTCTGACTTAATTTCGATGTGAGTTGTGTTTCATGTGGGCCTGTCATCTCCGCGTGGGGTTTCAGAGCACGTGGTTGGGCAGGTCCAGCAAGGCTCTCACGTACAGCTGACTGGAGACTTCCCCGATAAGTGCCGTCATCTGACATCCACTGATGTTACCCTCAGCCGTATGTTCTCACTGTGCCTGCACTTTCAGGGCAGGGTCAGCCATGTAAATTGTCCCCTGGTGATGTTATGAAATGTGCAGACTATTCCATCAGGCGATAATGCATCTGTCACCTGCTTGTATGGCCTAACATGCCATAGACCTGCAAATTCCTGAAAGATGCATGCAGGACCCTGTGATGGAACACGTCTAATAGTTATCTGTACCTGTAACTGACTGACATGCGGTGCCCTTACATCAGGCAGGAATGAGGTAAAGCTGTTGCCATAATTGAAAGTCATGCCCATCCATCTTCAAACTGCTTATCCTTCTGAGGGTCATGGGGGGACAAAACAGGATAGGACACAAGGTTGGGGTACAGCCTGGATGGGATGACAGTCCATCACAGGGCACAGGGCAAAAGGCTGGGGTATACACTGGGTGGGATGTCAGGTCACTCCATCACAGCGCACAAGGCTGGGGGTAGACCCTGGATGGTATGCTAGTCCATCACAGGGAACGAGGCTGGGGTAGACCCTTGGTGAGATGCCAGATCAGTCCATCACAGGGCACATGAACACACATTCATTGACACTTTATGGGAAATTTTGCGTTATTAGTTAGCCTCACTCACTGAGCCACCGTGCCACTGAAACTATCACGCATTCCCTAATGATATATGTAATACATATACGTACTATGAATACATAAAATAAACTACATAGGTAAACTGTCCCTTTAAAAATGATTGACTTGCACGGCATACAGCCTGCAAACAGGAATAATCTATATGTATAATTTATAGGTAAAATATACAAAAAATATGTTCTAAGCAGTATGAGTTTGTGGTGGACATTACAAAATTAAATAAGCTTAAAATGAGTGTTAGTGTTTAATCTGAACTACTCAATAATGATAAAATCACACAATAAGAAGAACAACATTTTTCTGGTGCAAAGATAGATTTTCGAATCAGAGCTACTGTCAGAACAGACCTTTCAGTGAGGTCGTAATTAAGATGACTCACGTCCCAGTGATGGCACTCATACTCAGAAGCTGCAAGTCACAGAATAACATCACAGTGCTGCTTCTTGCTAGTCACCAATGGGTGTAAATCTCATGGTGACAGAGAGTGGAATGCGTGGGGAACGGGCAGCTTTTTCAGGAAATCCCTCAATCTGATAAGCATCGGAAAACTGTGACAAACATGTACCCTGTATCCATACTGTCCTAAGAAGGACAGCAAAACTATGCTGTGTGTGATATAGATAAAAATTCACATTTTCTCATTTTCCGTGTTCATATCAATCCATATTCATCTCATATATTTAAAGCACATGCTAGGAAGAATCCCAGTATATTTGTTAATCTATCGTATTTCTTAGCTATAAATCCATGTAAAGAAAGCACATTTTAATCAGAGTCATCAATTTAATTCTCATCATTAAACATGAAGTTTTTGTAAAATTAGATATTCGGCAGCAAACTCAGATGGACTGATACGAACCTGAGAGTTTTAAAGAATTTCAGGATTGTCTTATTATTTGATAAAATGCAGAATTACAGAAAAAGAACAGAGAGTTATGAGGTGCCTTAGTATGTGTTGATAGATGTACTGCATAAACAAATGGTTAAATGGTTTTCTGGTTTCTCATGAACACACCTCAGAATACACTAGAATACACCAGCAGTGCTGTTTTACATGTGAAAATTAGCAAAAGATGTGTGGTATGTATGACTGTATGAATGTTATGAGGCCCTGCAAATAAACAGATGTAGAAATATGTATCCCTAAGAACAGGTTGGAGCTACACCCATCAATTCATAGCCCTGGTTATAAGCCAGGTATGCAGCAGCAAAAAGCGTGATATCGTTTAGGGTTACAGCTTTTAGAAAGCCCCAGAAAACCACCTCACCCAATGACTGTTCATCCAGAATGATCTACTATGACTTCTATCAATAAAATGCGAGCATTAAAGACCACTAATCTTTCAAGCAATTAAAATCAGGATAGGGTGAAGTAATTTATGGTCTGAGTGCTGTTGTAAACTGCGGCAATACAGATATCCCCCATAGAATTTGAGAATTACTAGAAACAGAACGTCAACGCTCACTTAACCCTAATAAAAGAAGTTTGCGTTGCTTCTTCTGGGTAATGCATTTTAATGATGTTGCTGGACATGAACATTCTTTGTTAATTTCTTTTTTTTATTAGCAATGTGATAGAATGGTAGTTCCAATCATTTGGCTTTTTACTTTCTCTTCCAACCAAAAACACAATACTTTCCCAAACTACTCAAAGCAATCACTTTCAAGCAAATGAAGATCTGGCTAATGTACAAACACATGATGAAAATAATAACTTTTTTCACAATGTCAACTAGAGCAAATAAATTGCTCTTCATTTCAATAGATTGCTGGGACATTAAAATAACTAAATATTTATCCTATAGCTGCATCCCTTCCAGGAAGTCCCACCTTGTGCTTCCTGGGATAAACTTCTGAATCACTGCAACTTTATACTGCATAAGTGGTTTTTGAAGATGGATGGATGGATTTACTGTATAAACAGTACACATTACTTTAATTTCATTTTTGTTTTCCATATCAGGTTCTCCTGGCTAATCCAGTACACCGCTAATTTTGTCAGTTGTTGTGCACTTTAACGGGTTCGACAAAGTGTAACCAAGTGTGTAATTTATTCATGGGAACTTGAACAGAGAAAGAGAAAGTCTGTCTTCACCAACAGTGTCCCTAATGAAATGAGATTCTGGGCACCTCAAACAATTTTCCAAATATCATATCACTCCATGAAAATCAAATCCACTTTCAGTGAAACAATCTGATGCGAATTCCTCAGCCGTTCCCCAGTTGCCATTGTAGGAGTTTAGCGTTTTTAAAGACGCAGTATCTGTTCATATTGAAATATTGTTAATGAACTGCCTGGAAATGAAGACAGAGTGAAGAAGAGCAGAAAGGCAGACTGCCTATGTGCTGTTTTTTTCTATTGTCAAATATAGTGCCCTGACTTTGGGGCCCACCTCTTGTGCAGTCCAGCTGTTGTGTTGAACAACTGGCTAATTGCATATCATTGGAGTCAGCATCAACTTGTTTGCAGTCCAGTACTGCTCTTTATAGGGCAAACAAATAAATAAATAATTTTTGAACGAAATCTGCACTTCCTTTTGTTGCTATGTTTTCGCCATTTCTCTTTCATTTAAAATAACGCTAGCTGAAATAACTTGGTGCATAACGAAATTAAAGGCTTGGGGAAAAAACAGGAATTGTTAAGTGTATGGATTTATTCATGAGATGCAAACAAATGAGAGTGAATATTTGTAAACGATGAGTTAAAATGATCATTACCTATCCCTTGGGATTTTCAGCTTAGCGCCCGGAGGGTCATCACTGTTGCTCAGTGGTAAGCACCATATCCACTTACTTCTAGGTTGTAGATGTGGTTCTCCTGGTTCCGTGTAAGCTTGTATGTTCTCGACAATGTACGTGAGGGTGTCCCCCAGGTAATGTGGTCTCACCCCACAGTCCAAAACCAAGTTAGCTGAACTGGAGACTTTAAATTACCTAGTGTATGAGAGTGTGCCTGGCAATGGACAAATGTCCCTGTCCTACATTTGTACTGACAAACAAGCTGCTGTGAAAGATGAACATTTCAGACATTAGGTTCTTTGATAATGGCCACAAAAGGTATTTTTTTCTCATTCTTCATGAGGAGAATAACAGCAAACACAACCTGGGGCTCACAGAAGGCTCTGGAGGAACATGAGAGACACGTGCAGCAGATAAAAACTAAAGGGCAGACCTTTTAGCTGAAAGGTTCTGTAAAAAGGTCAAGAGCATCATGTACTGGATAATGTCCATTTCACAGAGGATTGACCTTCCCAACCTGAAGGGTCATTGACCTCTACGACCCTCAGCATCCAACACAAGAAATGCTGCAGTCAACTGAAAGTCCTTGGTACAAGGTTTAAAGAATATGATATGATAAAACAGGTTAAAAACTAAACTGTCAGCTCGTGTCAAGAAAATATTTTGTAATACTCTCTGCAAATATGTAAAATGTTTTTTTTTTTTACCCATTTAGTCATTGAAATGAAAACTGGTATTCCCTGTGCATTTATTTTCTAAACTGCTTTATCCTATCCTATCTTTAGGTTATCTCAAGCAGTTTAGGGCACACTTTGGAAGAGGTACCGACCCATCGCAGGGCACAGTCACACACACACTCACACTCCCAGTTATACCCTATGGGCAATTTAGAGTCACTGGTCAGCCTTTATTGCATGTCTTCAAACTACGGGAGGAAACTCGCAAAGCATGGGGATAACATGCAAACTCCAGGCACACAGAGCAGAGGTGGGACTCAAACCCCCAACCCTGAAGGTGTGAGGTAGCAGTGTCAACCACTGAAACACCACACCTCCTAAAATGGAGATTGTTTACAGAAATATATTTAAGAAATATGTTTAACTGTTGAACATGTTTACTGTGGTCACTAAAAACTCTATTACAACCATATCCATTTATTTCCTTTATCATTTCACTAAGCATACATTTATAAAATAAACACTCAAATGAGACATTCCCAAAAATGTTGAAACACAGTTCATCATTCATCTGTGCCTTAAGACTGATACACCACACTGAAACCATCCACGGTGAGGATCGATTGATCGTTGGGGTGACAGTATAGCAGGATGACGACCTGTGATTAGCCATCTGCTCTTTTAATGCCAAAATGCAAAAAGCTTGTAAATAATAATTCAGTTGCACTTGATATCCTTGCAACTTAAGAAAAAGAACATTGGCGGATTTCCTCAAGGGACTGAAAGTAAACATTTGTAAGCTAACATCGTGTCAGGGCATGGATCATCAGGGATGTAGCCACAGCTCCCTGAGGGAATTGACTTTATTCATGTCAACACCGGACAGTCACCACAAACAGGACAGGTGGACATACAGGTGGGACTACTTAGCATCACATGGCCTAGGGAGATGGCTGTTCCCCCTGATGGGCAGTGGTCTCCCTCATCAACACTCAGGGTCTAGCCTACCCAGTGGGTGGTCCTGCACAAGCCAAAGAGTCATCTCCTCCTTTCCAGCTTGGCTTTCTCTCTTTCATGCTTCACAGTGGCTGATCACTAACCAGCTCCAGCTGCGGCTCCGTCTGTATTCCCCATGCGTTCTGCGGCATGCGTTCTGCAATTAAAGTAGCCGCAAGATATGTCATTGAGAATCTGTGAATTGAGGGGTGTGGCATCCCGAGGTCATACATTGAGAACAGACAGTGTACGTGCCTTCTATGGAAAGAAGGGGCTCCAGCAGAATATAGTAAATTAGGTGGACAAAGGGGGTCAGTTTTTGGTCGTCTCTGGCAGTTAGTGGTGGGGGGAGGGGCAGTTTGCTGCCCAAAATCAAATATTCATAAAAGTACTATTTTCAATCAAGTTACAACACTTAGCCTGCAAAGAAACACTGTTAATAGCACATTCAATTCACTTCAAGTTTATCTGCAATGTAAATGGATAAATGAAATGACAGTGGATTGACTGGACACCTCCTACATCCACCCTTGAAGGAAAAAGAATAATCATAACAACATTAGCAGTTTTAATACATTGTAACATTTTAAAAACATTCAAACTACATTTTCTCAGAATCTCTCCCTGGTGCAAAGTACAAAAGTGAGGGGGCCAGCTGATGATGTGATTCGTGGTGCTTGTTGGATTTTATGGCACAAATTTGCACATCATCTAAAAAAAAATCCATTTAACACAATTTGTCATGTTTTTCCATGCATCTTATTTGCCATCTGCAATGTGTAGATTATTTCTCATGTACATATTCACAACATAACACTCGTGTGATACTTCACAGTTCTTTACAAAGTGTGTAGAGTTTTTTTTTTTTCTTTTTTTTTCAGTCAACCATTCCAGGAATTCAAATTGCAAACTTAAACTTATTCAGTTTTATTGCCATTTGGTGTTCGGCCTTGTTCTTCCATCAGCTGAGCTGGCTGTTACTCTTACACTGAAGTGGGAACATCAGCACATAAGCTGAGGAGCAAGTTGATGATAACGTGCAACAGGGGACTGAAAATAGAACCAAGGAGGAGGGGCAATGCGTGTCTATGTGTGTGTTTAAGAAATACTCTTATGATGCTGCCAATGTCAGCCTGGCTCGAATGAACATCTGCCTGATATCAGAAATGGCTTAAAAAAATTGTTTGAAGGCATTTCAAAGCTCCTTCCTATAAAACTGGTTAGTCATGATCATACAAACAAACAGATAGATACCTGAAGAGCCAGCTATCGTATTAATCTGGAGTTCCTTAAAATTTATGAGCAATGGCACACGCGGGCAGATCCATCTATCTGTCTTCTAACTGCTTCTCCCAATCAGTGTCACCTGGAGCCTATCCTAAGAAGACTGGGGTACACACTGGACAGGATGCAAACGTGATGATCTGCTCCTCGATCTTCAGTGCCAGAGCTCAGTGCTCCTCTTAATTGGGCCCTGCATTCCACACGCCTAGTATGGAATGTGGGAGGAGCCACAGCTGGTACCCATTGGGAATTAGCCGCTCCGGGACATAAAGGAGCAGCAGCAAGCCAGGGTAGGGGAAGTCAACTTTAGGGACCACTGCAGGACAAGCCACTGGGGCAGGATTGCGAGCAGGATCATCTCCCTGCTTCACCTGCCCTATTTGTGGTGGTTTGTTCTGTTGCAACATTCAATAAATGCAACTTCCTCTGCGAGTTGCAACCACAACTTTGGTCCAAGTCCGTCCCCTGACAGACTGTAGGTTTAACCAAACAAGACACGACGAGAACATGCAAACTCCACATACACAGAGTAGATGCAAGATTTGAACCCACAGTCTCTGTGGTGTAAGGCAATACCGAGCCACCATGCCCAAATCAAAAAACCATATGACATCATAAATTCAAAACTGAAAGTATTGCTCCAGGCAATCGGAATGTGCCATGGAAACACGCACCAGGGGAGCAGGAACGGTGTCAGGCACCAGAGCAGTGGTGTTGGGATCCACTCACGGCTGCCCTGTAAGACAATAATGTCGGTCTTTGACAGCTAACTTATCACAATTTGCCTTACTTTAGCTCATAGCCTCAGATGTGGGCCCTATTTGGGCTGGGGATGTAAAACATGGCTCCATTGTCGGCTGGAGTAAGACTAAGGTCTATTGATGCTTTGGTGAGCTTCCCTCAGATGAACCTGTCAGGTTAAATTAAAGGAGGGGCCTGGGTCAGACCTCCCAGTCATTCTGATCTCTGATTGGAACTGAGTGACCCAGCCTAAGGAAACACTGAAAGCACTGAAAACAAGGCAGAGTATTTTTTTTAATTACCATGCAAGACCTTTCAGGTCTGATCTTATTCAACAAGATTGTCCTGCACCCCTGGCCAAAAGTCAGAGAAGGTACCAGTAGCATTTTTTTATTTCTCATTTTGATAATATAGCATGTGAATGAAGGGGGCAGTCTGAGGCATTTATATTTAACTTGTCAGCAGGACAATGAAAAAAAATCCACCAGACTTTTATTTAAACCAAAAGGAAGTCAGTCCATCCATCCATCCATCCAACCATCCATCCATCCATCGGCCAACAACTTAACCAGTACAAGACTGTGGGGGCAGCACAGGGCACTAGGTAGGGGACCACCCTGAATGGAATGCCAGTCCATCACAGGACACACATACATACTCATACTACACAGTAGTAAGTGTCCAATAAAAATATTTAATATTTTTTTAATAGCTTTTAAAAGGATTGCATAAAACAGCCAACACCATGATTATTACACTCCTTTCTTACAAGGAATCTTACAGAACAATGTTAAAAAAATGAAGTTTACTTTGCTGAAGGTAAAGTTTTTTAAGACTTTTGCCGATGCTGTGGACTTTGATCTTTTATTCGGCAGGCATAAGGGGAAGGTCAGCTGTTTTTGGGGTCTGGGGTAATGAGTCAGCCTCACAGATATACTGCAGAAGAGAATGAGTTAGCTTTCTGCTGAGGAGAGGCTGCATTAGCTTTCTGCTGTTATAAGAGATACGCTCTAACCTCATCCAATGTCCATAAAACTTTTTAAATTGCAGTTATTAGCTATTTTACTCCTGACGGGTATCATTTAATGAGTAGGTTACAGGTTATTCAAATCAGTTAACGACAACATGTCTCTGTACTGGGGGAAACGCAGGGAGAACATGCAAGCTGAACACTTATATAATAAATACACCATATGGGCAAAAGTATTGAGACCTGCCTGTGCAATATCTCATTCCAAAACCAAGGGTATAAATAAGAAGTTGGTCCTCTTTTGCCTCCACTCATTGAGAAAGGCTTTACGCTAGATGTTTGAATATCATTTGTGGGATTTGCTGCCATTCAGCCATAATAGCATCAGTGAGTTTGGGTATTGATGTTGGGCCCTTCCTGTTTGTGTGGCCTATGACATTACAGCTGAACTCTTGTTGTTTATAGAAGTTTCCACATCGCAATCACTTAGTTAACCAAAACAGAAATTTGACTTGTTGGGAAGGTGGCATCTTATGATGGTACCACGTCGAAAGTCACTAATGCCTTCAGTATGACCCATTCTGCCACCAGTGTTTGTTGCTGAAGATTGCAGGCCTTGGTGTTTAATTACACAACTGTCTCAGCAATGATTAAGGCTAAATTAGTCCAAAAGTATATGAATCCCCCATTAACTGGTGTCCCAATACTTTTCTCCATATAGTGTATATATAATTTCTAAAGCAAGTAAACAAGGTATACTTTGCTTTTCCTCAAATACTAGCTCACCTGTGTTGGCACCCAAGGTCAAAGGTTGCAGGTGACACCAATTCAGTCTCAAGCATGTTATTCCCCTTGCTATACAGAGATATATGTTCTAAAGATAAACAACCTAATAGCTTGGATATCAATTTGTTTTATAGACGACACGCCAATGTTCTGCCAAATTCTGCAGTCCAGCTTCGTAAATGTGTAACCTAGCAATGACCTGGAGAGCTTTTGTGCGGTGTGTGGATTGATATTGAGTGAGACTATGAAGCGTTGCATGACAGCATTGCCCGAATGTAAACTGACCAATAAAAATAAAAAAAGGGGAGGACGAATTTAAAAACGAATCATTATCCCATCTAAACTACATTAAGGGAAGACAGTTGTGCTCCCTTAATCTTCTGCAATGCCCCCCTGCTGAGTTAATAATGTCACTAGGCCTGATCTAAGATCTCAACAGGGCTTTTTCAGGAAACACTGGAAGGGTGTGAGGACATCTCAGGCCAGGATGATGAGCAGAATGGCAGGATACAATGCTTTTTAAGGAGGAAAATGTTTAGTGGCTGAAGTTAATCTTTTCTGGGTGACATAGAGATGGGTGGTGGCTGATAGTCAAGAGAGTATCATGATTATCAAGTCAGGGCTGAAGAGTGAATCTGTTCAATGGGGTTTTTCACGTCCTGGGATTGACATTAGATTGAGAACAAGATTATTGTAGATGAAGGGAAAAATATACTAGTGATGGAACAAATGAGAAAACCCAAGCACTTGATTGGTAGTTTGGGATACTCCCACCCACCATGGGTTTTGAAGCCTCAATTAGTGCCAACATTCAATTCAATTCAATTCAATTTTATTTATATAGCGCTTTTAACATGGAGCACAGTCACAAAGCGCTTTACATAGTCCCGGGCCCACAGTCCCCAGAGAGTAAGCCAAAGGCGAC
>JAACJT020000021.1:3052020-3075683 GCA_009936485.2 Gymnarchus niloticus | reverse complement strand
CAAGGATACTGGAGTGGGTTGCCATTTCCTTCTCCAGGGATCACTTTGGTCTGAGTTCTCCGCTACGACCTGTCCGTTTTGGGTGGCCCTGCATGGCTTAGCTCATAGTTTCACTGAACTACGCAAGCCCCTTCGCCACGACAAGGCAGTGATCCATTGAAGGGGTAGTCCAATCTAGAGCTGATAAAAACACAAGTTAGCTTCTCAGCCTCATCGAAGGACATTTTCCGAACCTTGGCTATATTCCTTAGATGGAAAAAGTCTGTTTTAGTGATATTGCTAATGTTATAGATTAAAAACTTGGCTGGACTTTACTCTGACTCATCTGTTTCTGGACTGAAATTTGACTTGGACTTAAATGCTTACAGACTTGACTTGGATTCAAATAAGGTTGACTTACACCCAGCACTACTTGACTGTCCTGAGCTCCCCACTTGGTTTCACTCTGTGTCCTGTCTATGTAGTGCAGTTCTTCCTCATTGCTTCATCTCTAAGTAGAGGTTGGTCATCCTCTCTTTCTCTTGCCTTAGGGTTTTCAATCCAAATCTCACCTGGTGACATTTTTTGGGACTCAATGCAGGATGTGGTCAATTAAGTGCCATTTCCTGTCTTTGATGGTTTGATAAATGGGCTGCTGGTGTGTTTTCTTTCACAGACCTTTGTTAGATATATTCTCCAGCCAATAAATAATTCACATATTATGTAGGTATTTGTTAACAAAGAGCTGTAGCTTCTTTTCGACCTGCTTCTCTTCGAGTGCTCTTCGACCTTCTTTTCGATTTCCCTATTTCTGATCCATATCACAACCCTGCTTATAGATGCATTTGAATCGAGCAGTCTGATGTTAATATCTTGGTTTTATTTCTCCGGTCTGGTCTAAGTATATTAAATGCTTGGTATGCTTTGCCAGTCCTCATCTTAACATCTTTATCTAAACCTCCAGTTTTGGCCATTGCACTAATAAGACATGTGAATCTCTCCACATCTTCAGTGTAGCCTTAGGTGATCTTAATTGGACTTGTAAACTTTTACGCTCTTGGTTTTTCTTATATTGATTTCATATCCTATGGTTTTTGCTACCTTACTGTATATGAGTTGTTCGTTTTTCTTGAATATTCTGATTTGTATGGGAGAGTTGGGCGATATCATCAGAAGAAGTCCTGGTTTTTTCGTTGTTTGGAGAAGGTCCACTAGATGCCTCTAGGTTGTTTGGTCACATTCCTCATCACCCAATTGGAGTTGCGCTCCAGTGATTGCTGTAAATGAGAAGACAAATCAATATAATGTATGACAACAATACAGCTACATCATTTCTTTTGCTTCAACCTTTCAAAGGAAAGTATTAGTTTTCCTGTATGTTCCGAACACATTTATGATGCAATCCACAAACAATATTACGCTTAAATTGATTTATTTCTTTTTTTGGTGTCTGCAGTTCTAACATGCAGCATCCCATGCCATATGGTAATTTGAATTTGGGTGATAGCAGCACAGCTGTTGTGTAGTTGAGCTAATAAGGTTTTATTGCCGTGTACGTGACAGAAGCACTTTGGCTCCTTGGGGGGCTGTAAGGGTGGACAGGAATAGGTGACTTAACAATAATTGTTTTTTTTTTTTTTTTGTTTAATTATGAGCTCCTGAAAGCCCCATAGGTTTAGTGTAAATAAAAAGACTAGGGGATCGATATAGGACAAGAAGGTTGTTGGATTTGAATGATTTCAAGATGTTCTTTGTGAATATCCCAAGGTTTTACATGTAGGGGGAGTCTTTGTAAAAATCTTGAGGGACTTGAACATCTTTTTCAACCCATCTCATTTCAATTTATCCACCATAACAAGTGGCCTGAGTGGTCAACAAGAAACTAAAAGGATCATAAGAAACTATAAGGGCATTATCTGAAAATATGTTATTTGACCACCACAGCCTAACTCATATGACAAACTATTCCTACTACAGAATAGAAAAGACATAAACCAAACCTGTGGCATTAGTGAGCTACCATAGTTGAACCAACATTAAGGGATCCTGGCAATAAAATGAATTGATATCGCTATTCATACTGACCAAAGTCTAGCATTGTGGTTTAAATAAGTGGCTTTATACCTGGATGATTTCATGTTGTATCAGAATTGCTTAGCCATTGCAAGGTTACAGTAAACGGGGAGGCCGTTGTCAATTCTGCACCTAGCCAGCCACACCCATCCTGGTCCTGCTCCTTCTCTCCAGCTGTTTTCTACATAGCTGTCTGTAACACCTCTAGATACAATTCTCTCCATGTGAAGTACTGAGCTCCCGAACCTTTACCATCCGCCTCCTGATTATCCCTCATTGCTCTGTGTATGACCATTGCTGCCGTTTCTTCCTGGGTTTCTCTCTTTGGATTGCATTTCAGATTTGGTTGTCTCATGGATCACCCTCAGCAGATTCAGTACTTGCAGCCTGTTCTCCCGAGTGTGATATTTGGATCATGCTGCAGTTTTGAAGCCCGTGTATTGGATTCCCTGGTTTTGAGAATTTGGTTGTCCCGGACTTTTCTCTCTGTTTTCACCATTTCTTAAAGCATCCTCTCTGCACTTAGATGCTACCTGCGTCTAATCATTATAGATGCCGTGGAGTAGATGTGATTTTATTTCTAAAAACCTATGTATGTTTACTAAACACATTGAAAAGAACAGAGATATTTTTTAACTGCTAAAATCAAAAGAACAAAAAGCCTTTGAAACTAATGAAGCTTTGCCATTCCTCTACAGGCTAATTCTTCATGCATTATTATTTCAGCAATAAGATCATAAATATTTTTTTGAAATCTTCTGAAGCACATTTCACCACATACTTCCAACAGGAATTTAGCTACATTGTTTTGACTTCTTTTGCAAAATAAATTGGTTTCCTGCAAATTTGGGGTTGTGATGTGATTACCACTGTTTTACAACGATACACGTATTACGTTTTTTGCTATTAACACGATTCTTGTTGCTATTCCCAGAGGAAACTGATTAAAAGAATGCTTTATATAGAGAGCAAATAAAGAAATAAACAAAGGAATGAATACAGCATTTATTATTCAGAAGACTTATCAAAGCTTCTGATAACACGGGCATTGATTCACTTGTAACACTTTCTGTAGAATCTATCTTCTAAGTTTCAATAGTTGTTGTTTTTCCTTTACAATGTAAGGCAAAAGTAAACCAATAAATAAATAGAAACCCTGAGCCTCAATGAGATTCAGTGCCAGTCTTTACATGCTGTCATGTTAGGGTCCATTCCTAGGGAATTTCTAGTCAATCGTGAGACAATTACCTGTCAGTCTTCCTGAATATAAAGTAATAATCAAAGACATGACCTCATAAATAGTATATGTAAACCCACCCTTATTATTTTTTCATGCCTACGTGCAGGTCAGAGAAGCAATTTATGTAAGTGCATATTTTGTGGGAACTAGAAAGTCAACAGTCAAATTTTCCTCCTCTTAAATATCCTCCCAAAAACCAGTGGATCTCAAACTGTCAGCCTGTATGCTAGTTATTAATTCAATGTATGTCTATGCTCTGCTAAAACATCACGGAAGGGAAGTACTTGGCATACATACCAAACTTCTGAGCAGTTGGAGAAAAGCTCTCCTTACATGTGCTACTGCATGACCATAAGACAGAGATCCCAAATTAATGACCTGCATTTTTCCCATCCTTACAGTCCATGCAAGGCTGTAGTTCTATCATTCCTGTTAAGATCATTACTTTTCTATTGGCTGTTAGTTGCAAACTGCACTCGTCTGTCACAATGGAAAATAAGAGTTTCCCTATAAATGGGTCATTTAAGCAAATTGCTTTTTTAAGAGTCTGTAAATACGTCAGTGTGGAAATAGAAGCCAGAGATATTGTCATTTTTAACATCTGATAATCTGTAGATTGACAAGCTCTGCGTAGATGGTACTGGGCTATCTGTCCTTGGATAGGTTTTACTAATGCTACTCATTAGGCCCATTCAGTTTCTCATTTTATATCTCGTGTCAAATAACAGTGTGTTAATCAAGAAAAGCATGTCTTTCAAGTAGGAGTGAGTGTATGAAATAACATGAATACAGGTAACAGCAGCAATGAAAGAAAGAGTGATTTCTGTAATCAAAGCATCATTTTTGTCTTTGGACTCTTATTTTCTCAATAGTGAGCTAAACCACTTCTGAATTTCTTAGATTCTGGGAAATAATTCTTGTATCATTCGTTGTAATCCTAACCAAATTTTAACTGCATGCAGGGAGCTGAGTTTGAAACAACCAGCTCATTTTTGATACAGAATATTCTAATACTTCTGTTTGTCATTCATAACCTTGGGTAAGTGGTAACCTTTTGGTAAGTGAGGCAACCGATGATGTCCATCAGCCTTAATGACACCTGTGCATGAGAATATGAAGGAATATATTAAATTAGAGGTCAGGCAGCTACCCTGGAGTGGTGAAAACCGTTGTGCTCTCTCTGTGTAATGAAAAGTTTCCTGGTTAAATTCCACATTTATTTTAAAGAACATTCATAATGTAAATTGACCATGTTAAAACAAAGTCTCTTCTGCATTACAACAAAAGGATTAGAACCACCCATTGTTAAGTTTTATACACATTAGGAACTGGGCATTGGCAGCAGGGTCGTAATACAAGTCTTGTAATTGCTATTCTCTCCCTAGACTAAGCAGCCAAACTACAGAGCTGGATACCATCCCAAAATTCCACTGTTGCTGTGCATGCAACCATTTTTCTCTTCTGTCCCCCCGCTACACTGATAGACTATTAATTGAGCCCATTTGGATGACAGGAAATGGCCCAAGGACAAACGGGGAAGAACGTGGCCAAGCCATGACCGATTGATTTATCTATCAGTCTCTCCCTTTCTCAACAGACATGTCAAATGCTAGATTAATGCAGAGTTGAGCTCTTGTAAGTTTTTCTATTTAAGGCGTGAGTTACCATCAATAATCCATGTATGATCCTTTCTGCTGTTATGCCTGTCGCTTATATGCTCCTGATTTATATATGAATGTATCACATAAAAGCCCTCAGAGCCTTTTGAGCTGTAATACAAAACTGCACCACGGTCACATGCGGTTAAAGAAGCTGCGTCACACATGCAGCGGTTAAACGTCGTCTTGGCTCCCACATAACGAAGCCAGTTTGTTAAAGGAAAGGGCATCACTCCGCATCCCACTTAGATGATATCCTTCAGTTGCACAGAACAAAAATGTCAACTCTCAGCACAACACTGCAGCAGGTGACATTTCCGCGAAGGGCAAAATCATGACAAATTTCCCTCCAAGTCGGCCTGTTTCTATTATCTCTGAAATTATTCAATGTCTTTTTCTGGTAATTCAAATGGTCCCAAACAGTTCATTGCTGCTGAAAGGAACACAGTAATACAATTTGTAATGAACAACACATGAACCACAAAATCTACATTCAAATAAAGCATTAAAATAAAGCTTAAAACCTTTTTAAGGATTTTTTGGTGTTTTGTATTTGTCAAATTATTATTGGAAAGATAATAATTCCTTGTATAAATACATATTGTACGTCAGGAGAACAACTTCAGTGTTGAACACAGTGACTCCTCTTATCAAGCAAAATGTGCTATAAAATAACTTTTGGCTCCAAAAAACATAGGATATGAAAAATAATTTTCTAAATATGCATTTGTGGCCATTCTTATTTTAGCCAGCAACAAGCAGCTTGTTAAATGGGATTGTGTATTAAATTACTATTTGTAATACCATGTTTTAAAGCTATTTTGTTGTGTGCAATTCTCAGACTGCTACAAATGAACACGTTTTTCTGGTGTAGTTAGCCAATCTTAATAAAGAAGAAAATCCAGAGTGAAAGTGCAGAAGGGAGGCAGGCTGAGGAAATATAATCTATAATAAATCAAAACAGTAAATGGAAAAGGGAAAGCTCTTAAAGGGCCAAACACATAACACAAAAATCCTGCTTAAGACAATCTCAAAATCTCAAATAAACTGAGAACATGTGAAACACAATTCCAGCTGTAACCCAAACTATACACTGATTAGTACAGGGATTGTTGATGCAATGAGCAGATAGAGCAGATGTAGAACAGCAGCAGAGAGGTGGAGAGGAGTGGGTCTATTTAGGACCACGGACAGCGACTGATCCTGCCCTCAGGGCATTATGAAGGACATTAGGTATCTGCTGAATAAAAACTGTTGGTTCCTCCCCTTGGTTTTTCAGAAGGCTTATGATCTGGATCAAGTAAGAGGAGGGCACCATAGCCATAAAGATTCTGCAGGTGACAGACCCCGACCATATGGTGTCTTTATCCAATAAAAATTATTCTAGGTTGTAACTGGTCCGTGAACTATTTTTGTCCAGTGGTGTCCTTGTATTCAGCCAGTACCATCATTACCCATTGCCTACGTTACTCCACATTTAGTCAAAGTACAGACATTCTCCCTTAACATCAACATGGAGGTCATAACAGTACAGAACACCAAAAATATCATATACATATAGTATATACATGCATAAGTCTTGAGAGAGGACATGCAGGTGGTTGGTGTGACACAGCAGGATGTGGAGGACAAGAGGAGATGGCGACAGTTGATCCACTGTGGCGGCCCCTGACGGCAGCAGCCAAAAGAGGATGATGAAGATATTCATGCATAAGTCTGGGTGACATGAGGAAAAAAGAGTGACCAGGGTTGAGGTAGACTTAAAACAATTTGCATGAGGAGTGAAAAATTAAAGAAAGCCATTTCAATGTTTGGTTATCTAATAAGGGAGGAGCTACGATTTGGGGCAGAGCCAGTAACTGGGTTTGTACAACAGGAATAAAGAACAGGAGAACTCTACATGTAAATTTCATATATAACTTTGTCTCATCTCAGGTGGTCCATGGCTTATTCTTCCATTAGCATTACACAATTAGCACGATACATGCAAGTTCCATACTTTTTTCTGTAGAATTAGAATAGCCTGTTTGAGGATCAGCATGTTTGAAATGGCAGGCTAATTTAATTCTACTCTCTTAGCGAGAATGTCCAGAAACATCATCTTCCTTTTTCTCCCCCTTCTCTTCAGACCCACGAAGGCCCCTGCTTCTAGGTTTCTTTAGCTTATCTTGACTAAACGCAGGATTGGTCACTGGCGCTGTTATTCCTCTGTCTTCAGTGCTATTCATTTTCCCCAGTCCTCTGTAAGTAATGTCTTCCATAAGACACTTCATTGGGCTTGTCCGATGCTTGATCATGCGGAACAGACTTCTGTCTGGGTTTAGGAGATTCATGAACCTTCAGACAGAGGGCCCTTTTTAAAATGTAAAATAACAAGTGGAGAAGGCTTTAAAGGTCTGACTTTTTGTGATTTGACTTTGTGCTTTTTTGACTTGTCTTCTCATAGTGGCTGGCTGTTTATTGTTACCTGCCATGTCACAATGTCTGTAATGATTTTGCTTTTCGCAATATCACTCCAAGAGAAATATCTGGTAGCTACACTGCAATGGTTAAGATTATCAAAACACAGAAGGGTAGTATTCAATGGCGTACCTAATACTCATGACTTTAAGAGAGGCGAGGATGTATGTGTGAATGTAAAGTGGGTTTTAATAAGAAACAACAAGGAGCTAAACACCTGGCACTGGTCTGAGAACAAGGGGTAACAAAGACAATGAACTCACAAGAAAACCAAGCAAGAACAGGATCTTGGGGAATAGGGCACAAACAGCCAACTTACATCAACAAAGACACAGCAAACACAAGAGCAAAAACACAGACATACGTATCAAGGAACACAGGTGAAACACATGAGGGCAATCAGGGCGAGGGTAATTGGAAATCCAAATAAGGAAACGAGACATGACAGGCACACGTGAAACTCCGGTCAGTACTCCAGGCACCCAGAGTGCTGGAGCACTGATGCAGATACGACAATGGTAGTGTTTCATTCTGTAGTAATCACACTTATAATAAGTTATAAGAGGTGAAGGATAACAAGATTTTTAATGAGTTGTCTGCATCAAAAGGAATTTCATAGATAACATAAATGAATCAAAATCTAAATTTCATACCAAACTTGTAAAATCATATAAAATTTAACATGGAAGTGAAACTATAGTAGATTTTTCCTCTGAAGAACGGAATTAATACCTAAATCAAGCTCTGTAGTGTGGGGCTGGAGGCTATGTTTGATGGACACATAGCATTGGAAATGGATTAACCAAGGCTGATGCAAGAAGCTGATCAGAATTAGCATTCTGTGACATTTCCCAGAACACTCTCTGCTCAGGTAACCAGGTTATGCCACAGAACACCACTATGAGCACGGAAATTTAATGTGATGTAAAATTACATCTTAGACCAGGTGGCAGTATGTATCAGACACACATTTTAATGTCAAATAAGAAGACACACTTTGATGGAAGACAATGACAAAATGAAAAGATATGATTTGGAAAATGGTGGCAGTTCTAAGATAAGATATTTAAGGTTAATTGCATGGATAGACCTCCACCCAAGGTAATTTTAATGTTAAACGAAATAAAACTACTATGTATTTATTCAGAAATTCTGTAGAAATAGCTATAACTGATTAAACGTTGATGGTACATAATGGACTTCCTTGCTGGATGAAGCAATTGACAGTCAATACATTTGGTACAAATTCTTAAATCTTAATATTTTAGCATTGTACCACAAGCTCAGAAAAAAATGCTATTTCTTCAGAAAATAAAGGAAAAGAAAAAAGGGAATGGTTGGAAAAAATATGAGACTGTCACCCCATGGAATCGACCTTCTATTACCTTGGGGACATTCAGTTCTTTTCTAGATAGCACACTCGTGTTTCCATGCATCAAAAGGACACTTTCACTAGGAGAACTTGTGACATGATTGATTGGTACAATGAGACAATGAATCAGAGAATATAAGGAAAAAAAATAAATAAAAAAGACATCAAGATTCATAAGGGATGGGTGAAAATGCACAACTAAAAATTTAGGCTGAAAACAGAGAAAATAAGCTCAGGAATGTACATTATAATGTTATCAGAAGGAACCAGCGGTACAGACTGGACAAACACATTAGAAACCTCCACTTACAAGTGATTTCAAGATGCAAGCATAATATATTTCATGTTTTTAAACAAGTGGATGATGGAAAGGCTTATATTAGTTCAGCTGTCATCTCAGATTACTTCTGGTAAAGGATACTGATCTCCCTTTTCACGTTATGAGTCACTCAGTTTCCCACTAACTGCTCCGGTTTCCTCCCACAGTTCAGACATGCAAGTGGTCTCTCTAATTTGTGCATAGTGTAGGACTGAGTGTGTGGTAGTGTCCTGTGCTGAGCTGATATCCCTTTCCGGTTGTATTCCTGCCAGGGATTGGGTCCAGGCCCACACAAAATTCTGAGGTTAGAAGAACGAGCTAAAATAATGATATTATTTTAAATACAATGAACTCTTAATTGCATCCTTTCCAGGGTGCACTGTAGTCTTGAGCAGGGTATCCCAGGAAGGTTCCTAGCTTCTCCAACCCTCTCCCCACCCTCCTCACACTGACAAGGATAATCATTTGGAAGATGATGGATGGATGGATGGATGGATGGATGGATTTATAAATAAAAAAACAAACCCACTAAAGTGTCTTAGTTATAACTCAGTTAGACTTGCTTTGGGGAAATGTTATAACACAGATGAGCCTGCAATGTTATCCAGCCAGTCGAGACACTTCTGCTAGGGTGTGAAATGCTCTGCACTAAGAAAGAAAAGAACTCTGACTTATTAAAAGAAATAAAGAAACGCTACAAGTGAAGCATTCTGCTGTTGTTCTGTCAGACATTTTTGCTTTAAGTTTATGTGACGTCATTATGGGACAAACATAACTATGTAAGTATAATTTTGAAATACACAAAGACATAATTACAACTTTTCAGTATAATTGCATAATTACCATGTTTTCTATGCCACCATGTTCCACTGATCTCCTACTGGCAGAGTCCTCTTCTGTCTCTTCACCTCTTTGTCCTGTTGATGGCATGTAATTGATTGGCTGTTAATGCCTGTCAACACTGTTTTTGTTTCTGTCACTGAACTCAGTTATAATAGCAATTTTTTTACCATTGTTTACATTTATCTACACGTTTTGAACGGCGTTTTTGGTTGCTTCATATTCCGTATTGTGTCATATCGCATTGGTTCAGTCATTTGTCAAGCGGCATTGTTAGGCTGTTGTCTAACCTCCAAGATGTGCCTATATCTCTTTCTCTCACTAAAATATCAAAGTCAACATGCTTCAAACATCTTTGATTGAGGTGGAAATCTCCATCGCATTGTGTTTAACACCTAGCGTCATCCCCTCACCAAGTCTGCCATGTCCAGCCCCTGCCCTGTAAGCACCCAGGCAGCTATGCCCCACGTACCATCGCTCCTTATCAGCAGAGTATTAACCGCAGCTGTTGGCAATCTAGCTTCTCCTTTAAATCACCTCCAGTTTGCTTGCCCCAGTGTATGGTATTGTGTTTTCTATCATTACTGAGGGTCTTGTTATTGCTATCAAAGGCTGTACATGTTCTCTGCTAGTTCTTGGTTTTTGCCTGTTGTATCTTATCTTTTGGATTTGCTTGCTATGTTGATTGCCTAGGTCTGGATTTTAACAATTTTTTCCCGTAACCACGGCTACGTCTTTGGATACCTCCTTGACTTTGGAAATCTTGTTTGTTCCGATTTTGATCCTGCCTGTTTCAAGCACGATTAAACAGCTGTACTCTGGACTTAGATTCTGTCCGTGTATTAATTACACCTAGGAGATGCTTTTGAAAGAGAGGGTTCCATTTCACATAAGTAAAAGTTTCACCTCTTTTGACATGCAGAAAAACAAAATGTCCATGGAGTGATCCAAACTAATTTAAAATTAAAAAAGAAAATATTTTTTTACTAAGATGAAATATGAGCTTAAAGTTGAGTTTCATCATATGCTCATAATTTGATTAAATATATAAATCCATTTGGAAACCAAATGAGTAGTTTTAAGTATTTATACCACTGATGTGCTGAGAAGGTCATATGTAAGTCTGTTACTTAAACCAATCCATTTATTTGCTATTTATTTAAGCCTGCTGGTTAGCACTCAAAAAGTATGGATGAAAAACTGCCCAAACTCACATAATCCCCCTGTGTACTTCATTCATATTGGGAGGTTGGATTATCAGATCAGAAAAGCATATGCTTAATGAATGTGCTGTGCAGCAGGGGTGGAAGTACAGTTGGTGCAGACATGATGCTCCTGTGTTTCATCCAACCCCCACCCACACTAGCTGATCCACCAACCCCAAGGTGAAGGCTACCGGGGTGGTGAGCACCTGCTCGCCTGGAAAGTTCAGCTTACAGGCTTCTTCTTTCAGGCGGAACTATAAGACGAAAAGAAAATCATCAAGAACACAATGGAAAAAACACTAGTGGAAATTTAGTAGATGCCCAGAAAATCAAATAGGTGGAACTAAGGCATCTGATTGATTTGAGACAATTATAACAGCAGATATTTTGTATTTTTGTTATCAAATCATACTCATCTATTCAAACTTGCCAACAAAATTGAAAGAAATGACTAAGACATCAAAAAGAAGCAATTTTATGAAAGGATGTGTAGCTAATTAAACAATGGTTTCTATTGTTGTACCATTCTTTGAAGACAGTATTCTAATCACTTCACATTGGCTGGGATTGGTTATTTCATCTTTTGTCATCCTGGCTTACTCCTGTGTTTGACAACAAGCATACAATACATTTAGGCTTGTTTTTTTGATTCTTTTGTAAGGACCCAATCTGCATTCACTGATTTTTTTCCCGCATTAAAATTCAGAGCTGTTGCCAGTAATGCGCAATGATTTGCTATTAGTTTTTTTTTTTTTTCCCCTAAAATACATATTGATTTTTGGGTGAAATAGTCACCTGTGCTTACAACAACGTATACAGAATGGCAGCCAATCGTTCATCCCTCTTCACCTCCTCTGCCTCACTGCCTCTAAAATGGGAATCAGTTCGGCTCTTGATCCTACACATGTAAGATATTTTAACACCGCGGGTTTTTAATCGAGCCATTAAACGCTCCCAAAGCATGCATAATATTTTACATTTCTAATAGCAATATAATATTTCTTACGTGTTGGAAATGGGAACAAAATCACTTCAGATGGTAATTATTTATTTAAAAACGATTTGGAAGGACTTCTCCACAGTATTTGATGAGCTGTCCAAAAAATTAATATTTTACAGTCCATTAACTGCAGTGTAAGTAAATGCAAAACGTCCTTCACCATGATGGAGTGACATGAACATAGGCTTGGGGCACAGTTAAACAACAATAAAGGCTCAAACTCATAGACAAATATCAGTCCTGCATACAAACCGTGACAAAAACATCCGCCCATTAGGCATCCATTTAGTATGTAACCATAGGAGACGCATCCAGTTGCATGAAAAGTATTAATGACTAAATCATTGCACAATTTTCAGTACAGATAAATTCATGGGTTCTTTGTCCATTTTCTTTTTAATACAAGGAAATAGAAAACAACAGCACTTTGTTCTCCTGAGCTCCACGGAGAAGCGAATATATGATACAAAAATACCTCCGGAAGATTCTGCTCATAGAGGACAGATCGAAAGTAGCACTGAAGCCATTGACCCAAGATTTCCATGTAAACATAAGTCAACTGATATCGAGGGTTTATGGTTCTTCGGTGTACTGTTCTGTGACCATGATGTCTGAAAGCCTGTTTATCAATTTATTTATTATCTTAAGAAATATAAGCATGTGTTTTACAATTTATTTGTGAACGTTATAACATGTATTTAACAGATAGAAATGGCTGAGCATGGTAAGACAGTTACAATGAAAAAACAATGAGATTTGCATTCTTACAAACTTGTTAAACTATTAAGCACATAATGGAAAATAAGCATCTTTGATGTATTTATTTATAATTACACTCTTTAATCATTAGGGAGAAATAGAAAAAAAATCACATATATGTCTATATTGGGCTTATATATGACATATATATGACAAGGATTTTAATGATAGCTACCAGAGAATACTTTCTAGGAAATTTTACTTTGTGTAAGTGGATGCGGCCTTAAACTATGCTTTTTGGTGAGGAGATGACTATTGGTGTCATTGTCTTGGTATATCATATTCATCGTAAGCTTTAAAGACTGTATTAAAGACTCAGTGTATTTTGATATATTGATTTGTTTTAGGATACATAGTGGAAAGGTAACTTCTGTCTCAAATTGGGGGTGAGGAATTTTTTGTTGAACCTCCAGCATCAGCGCTATATGGCAAACACGATGTCAAATGCTATTGGGAACTGGTGGAGATCAAGCAATTGGAAAAGGGGAAGTGACTGCTCTTTCACCCTGTGCCAGAACACTGGAAGTGTAAACAAAAACAAATACACAAAAACAGAATTCAAATAAGAATCGATTTGCAAGACACAGCATATGGGTTGTTTTTGTTTTTGTTGTCCATTTGTTCGAATGAGAGCTCAGGCGGGGTCCGTTAATGCTGACAAAACGCAGGAATTAACAGAGCAATCAAACACAAATTGATGACGCTTTAGGGAACTGGGGATAGATGCCTAATCGTAACATGAGTTTTTGTTATATTTTTGATTATTATAAAACAGCAAACACACATGCAATAATTCACACCTTACCCGAAAAAAGCTTTATTGAACACGGATGATCTTTTTTCTGTTCTTCTCATAAGATGTAGGGATGTCACTTTAAATTTGGGTGAGAAAATCTACTGAATAATAAGCAATAAATGAAGTTTTGTATTGAATGTTTATTGTTACATCTTGTGCTTTTTGTATGAATACTCACAAATGTTACCTAACAGAACTCTCTTTTAAATAATTTATTCACCAAATTTATTTGCATATCTTTTTCTCATCTTTTCGATATTCTCATAATGCATGGGTCTCAAGAAATGTGGGGTTATGTTCCCGAGAGAAATGAAAAGAGTTAATAAACTTTTGTTATATGGAGTTAAAAGGTCAGATTATCAACAGAATGTAAACGAGGAGGCAAAAAATAATAGTCTTTGAACGTCATCATAACCAACGATATGAGGGGAATCTTACAATACATTTTCAAAAACCAGCTGGTTAAGGTAATGGACGGTCTCAGGTAGTTCCAAAGTCATTCTTTACAGTTTGAGTAAAAGCAGAGTCACACTCTTGCTTCAGTATTAAAATAATTTTGTCAGAATCCACACAGCTGGATACAAATGGCAGAGGCAGGGGTGGGCAGAGGAAACCCCTTTTTCATCATGTGTAAAGCCAGCTTTAAGAGTCACCCAGTCCATAAGGTCCCGATGGCAGGGTGTCCCTCACATCAGTCCTAGCATGCGACAGAGCTGTCCCATCTTAGCACGCCTAGGGCCCTCAAATTGTGGGTTGGGGCTACTATCGAAAAACAGGGCGACTGCGGTTTTTTTTTAAGATTTCTCCCACAATTCCCTCATTGTCTGGAACTCTGGGTGTCTGGACTTCTGCCCAATAAATCAAACAAAAATCACATTCGTCGCTCACCAAATTAGGTCTGCCTCTCATTTCGCTTGCTTGGGTGGTGGTTGCTTTTACACGCTCATAAGCCACGGCTGTCATATGGCACTCACCTAAGTTAGAACCAAGGAAGTTTGGTTATGTTTTCCATTGGCTGAAGCTGGGTTGTTGGCATATGTTGTTTCTTGTATTAATCGCAGCATTGACACATCTGTCCAGGTCTCGCTCTTTTCGTAAACGCAATGCCGACAGGGCCATGGATTTAGTAGGAATGAGCCCACTGATAGCACTGCGACCTTCAGGGGATGTGATTTAGTTGATCTTTCAGGGTCATGTTTTTACTTGAAATCTGAAGGCACTTGGTTTCATGGCAGACAGCGGCTCCTGTTCTTCTAATGGGCCAGTCGTGACGTAGGGTTGTTTGAGAGAACAACCCCCCAAGCAACCTTCTTGCAGATGGACTAGGGCATGTGGGCCACAGCGTCGTCAGGCGAAGAGTTGTGCAGGGAGAGGGGGCATCGTTTTGCAGGGAATGTTCTCATTGAGCCGTAATGTAAACGGAACTTACCGTTTAGGCCCTGCGGGGGGGGGGGGACTGCCAGCTGAGAGCAAAGGAAGGCAGAAGGAAACTGTGAGGAAGTTAAGGGAGAGATTTGGGAATTACTATGAAGGGAAACTCAAAGCCAAAGGCATTAGAGGATATGTTTCATAATGATACCTCCAGTGATCAGGAGAGAACTGGGGGAATTAACACTCCTAAAGCCTTCAGTAGTAACAGCCCAGGTATGTTTAATCTTCTATTTCCTTAATGCGTACATTTATAACTCCTTAGCCCATCAGAAAAGAAAAAAAAACTCACTAAAGAAAGAACCAAAAAAAAATATAACTAATTTTGTATAATAACACCCATCCTGGTCCTTGTGCTTTAGAGACATTTGTCAGGTTCCTCTTCTCTGATGCACTTCTCTGCCCTTCAGGTAGAATCCTCTGCTCCAAAACAAAGACTCAATGAAGGACATCCGGACCTCAGCCTTGGGTGTGCACTATGCATATATTTCCTTAAAAAATAATTGAATCTTGGTTATTGTGTTGTTTCTCTTATTTATTTCTTCCTTTCTCTTCTCCCTGTACCCTAGGTGTGCTGCATGCCTCCCCAGCACTCCGACTGGATGAATCTTTGGTAATTATAAATTGAAGGTCCAGGTACGCAGACTCCTTCTCAGTGCCAGTGTCGGGTTGATCCTTCTGTAGCCTCTGCCAGAGGAAGGTCACCTACGGTGGCCGAACAGGGCCAGTAGAAGGGTGACGCTTAGCTGCCATATATGGGTGGCTGTGGGAGGGGCCATCGCCTTTATATCTGGTGAAGAAAAGACAATGAAGGGTTAGATCATCCAACAACTCTGCTAAGGTCATCTCATCCTCTGCTGCTCATCTTCCAGTGTTTTGACTTCATAACAGCAGACAAACTATCAGAGATGGAAGACAGTCAATAGCCAATGTTTTTTTTTTCTTTCCATTTAATGTTTTTGCCCAGTTCTCCACAGCGCTAAATAGTTTAGTAGCAAGGTGTTATACTGTCCCACATTCCTTCCATCAGAAACCTTTCTAGTTAAGTTTTGGGTGTTCCATATCCTACCTATGAAATTTACATGAACATCCTACTTACTATTAGGTGGAGGGTCACTGCATTCCCCCTCCTCAATATTGACGTCATCTATGGCGATATCGCCCTCAATGCCTGGCCCTCGGATACCTTCCAAAACCATCTGCAGGGATGCAATTTTCAGTGGATTTAAGCTCCTTATCACTTTATCATTACAGATAGATTTCCCGAACTCAAATATATCAGGAGACTTTACATATATTTGCTTTGTGTTGCATTTCTTTAAGCTGATGGCTCTGTGCCTGATCCTTTGAACGTAGCATATGACACACATTTGGAGAATGAGTTCGGTGAGATTTCAGTAATGAATGGCTGAAGAATGTGGTGTGCATTATGATGCAGGTGAATCCCATCTAATTTCAAGGAGTCTGCCATCTGAATGCTGCTACTGAATCAGCTTCGAGGTGCCCGTGTGGGACCTCCAGTAATTACCAAAGTTGGCATTCAGCCTTTAAAGGCTGCAGTGTACGATGGGAATGGAACTACACAAGCATTCAAGGGAGACGTGGTCTCATGTGACTGATCCCACATTATTGCAGCTTGCTATCTCAATTTGCTCTTTGCTAACTTTCTGAGCTAGTGGCCATCAACCAATTTGCCATGGTAAGCCATGATTGCTACTTCAGTCATCTTTCTAGAAATTTATGCCACCATATTAAATTTGAAGTTAATAGAAATCAAACATTTTCCAATGAAAAAAGACTAAAACTAGGATCATTTTAATGTACACAAAGCATCTTTGTGAATGGGTCCCTTATGATGAAGCTAATTAAACTGAAACTGCAGAATGGTATTCAGTTTTTTTTTTGTGCAGTTATGCAATGAGCAAATTCCCCAGACTAACCCTAACGTCTATTTTCGCACTAAGCAGGAGGAATAAAAGAAATCAATATCTCTCGCTAAGAATTTCCCCGGGGAATCTCAGCATTTGCATGTGTTTAGTTAACCGATTCTCACAGCACTCTCAAGACTTGGGAGTTCATAGATGCACCAGCTAACAGAATGACGCCTGTGGCTGATTGAGCTTCTTTATGGTAATGGTGAAGCCTACAGTATTGCTATTGCAGTTCTCAGCCAGACCTGTGTGACTAGGCCGAACATACCGACCTCAGTAAATATCCAGTAGTGTAAGTGGATAAGTGTGGGCTTTGCTGTTTGCCAAGCAAACAGAGCACCATAAACTGGCGAGTGGCTGCTTACCTGGAATGATGACGTAGGGTGTATGTTGACTTTGGCCTGCCTCCATCCGTCCCCTTGGTTCCCACTTAGAGTCCATATGGGGCTGTCCGATCCAGCCTGGCTTTTCTGCCTCAGGTAGGCGTTCAAGGTCCCTTTGTTGGAAAAGAGACCCTCGTTTAAAGACCCACAATAAACAGGAGATTCTGCTCTTCAGGCTGCAACTTCTGCAGAGAAACATTCCATTGACCCAGTACTGCACAGTATTAATTAACTCTAACCTAAACAACAGTGTTAAAAATATCTAGGCTTGAATTCTCATTTTAATGTAAAACATTAAGGGCTTTGGGGGGTCCTTGAGTTGCATTAAATACAGCAATGCTAACGGCAAGGCAGAAGTCATGTAAGATGTTAAAAATGTGATGCTTGCGAGTTTGCACGCTGCAAATGACAAATAGGTTGCCAGCGGGCTTGGGAAAAATGCAACTAAAAATGGTAAAAAAAAAAAAAAAAAAAAGACAATTTTTTAAATATAGCAATAATATCAACTGGCTTTCTTAATCCAGCTCAGGTTTCACCAAGGAAAAACAAGAGTAATGTTCCAATAGTGAAACTGTCTGAGCTTTTTATTACTATAGCATACAGACACACCCCGATTTATTTAAGTCAAGTATTGTGCAACTTGTTACGTAAGTTGCTTTTTAGGTAAGGAAACATAACATAACAGTAACATAATTCTGTAAATTAATTAAGCAAAAAAAAGCTGAACTGTACACGTCGATATAGTACCATACCTCAAAACACACGAGAAGATCCACACTTTTACAGGCTGGTCGATTTATGCATTCCAGAATTCTCTTTACTGCTATCCGTAAAACTGGGCATGTCAGATATTTTTACGCAAGTAACTTGGTCTTACGTAAGTTGGGGTGAGTTTGTGCACAATACCAACTTCCTTTTTTGACATACACTTGATCGTTTTATCTTTCAAAATTTCTAAACTTAATTTTACATGTAGCCAAAAGGCGATCATAGGATGGTTTCACAGTAGCATTTTTTGTCTAAACCCGTGTCCATTTGCTCCAAGTCTGACCCTAAATACTGATCATTTTATAAGTGTGAACACCGTCTTCGAAACTTGTGCATACCAAAGAACTGCACTAAAGCCTGCCTGAATAGGATGGTCCAGGGTACAATTCATGTGGACTCTGGTACCATATGTTGTTGATGTGAACGCTGTCTGCTCTGGAAGTGGACCACGGATGATTGACTTTGCTGGAAAGAAGTGCAGCGTCCAGGAGTCAGAATGATAACGGAAAGGTACTGCGGTTGAGATAACAAAATACAGTGCGAATGCAGACCAGAGAGAGTGGGGGGGCAGGGAACCGTACCATAGTGTGAAAGTGAAGGCACCCTAAGGCTCAAACAGAGATTATTTGTCAGTAATGTACAGGACTTGGATTAACCCAATGTTAACTGGACTGGTATTACAGATCAACAGACACTGGGTCCTACAAACCTAGCTCTCCAGTGAAGTGAAGGCTTTGGAACAGCATACGAAAAATCCAATTATCATAGCGCCTTGCAGGTGTCTCACCATAAAGTGGGAAACATCAGGTACAAGATAGGGTGGACTCAAAACCCAACTAGGATGCTATTAATATCAGGATGCAGGCCGGCTCTGCTGCCCACCGTCGCTATTGAGAGATTGTGTCGTGGCAGTGCCTGTTTTTCACTTGGAAGCCTGGTGTCTCCTTACTGCTCATGCAAGAGACAGGGATTGCCATATGCGCCCCTGAGGTGCAACAATGCGCAATCAGCAAGTGATTGAATCTGACGGAAACGTCCCTCAAAATTGGCTTCCAGCCTCTCTAGAGCCCTGTCAGTGAAGTCAGGCTAGTGATACATAACTAAAAAGTAGGATCCTTCTATCCAGGCAACCGTACACTTCACGTTTTACTTTCTCAAATGAATAGTTACAAAAGTGCAGTCCAATCAATCACAAACAGCATTAATATTCCCACTCCTCAGAATTTCGGCTCTGCTCAAGTGTATTCACACCATGAGAATCATAGCTGCCGTGGATTAATATTATCCTAAACTCAGGGCAGTAGGACTGGAATTAAGCGACGAAGACACTCTCCTCAATGTCTCTGCAAACACAGTCAGCATAGTGGCAGCAGTGTTTCAGCTCTCAGGCGCCATCATCCCCTGCTTTGGGCTAAAGGCTTCTGAAGAACTGCCTGCGTGCCCCCCCTCCATCAATGTAAAGCATTTGCTGCCGGCAGCGGCTTTACTTGGAGCAGTCGAAATGCCGTTTGAAAGCTAACGCTAGCGTACGAGCCGGCTCCGTCTGTCAGCTGCTTCACCTGGGACACGGTTGCACCTCGGCCGCCTTTTCGTCTCCTCCGTGCACGGAGACGCGGCTGCGAAGCAAGCTTTCAAAATCAAATGCTGACAATGGCCTCGCGCTGAGGTAGGGTTCCTGGGCGGGTAATCATGTGACTTCAAAAAAAGCCTGGCAAACAGCTGCCAGACCAGAGAGTAGAACATATCATCAGTACACTGGGCAGGGGTCATGGTCTTCACTCTCTGGGGCTCACACCACAGTGCCTAATTGGCAGGCCCTTTTGACAGTAGTACTAAAGCGAAAAAAATGTTTCAGGTCATAAAACACCTGAGAATTTATGGTTTCCACCGAGTAACGAATGTCTCAATCCTGTGCTGAACTGTCATCCTTGTGACAGAAGTGGTATCGTATAATATTTTATACCCATGAACATATACAGTCTATCAATATAAATCTGTCTTCAGTACAAACCAAGAGGCCAATTAGTATAGAAGCTATCAGCATGAGCTTCTACTCCATCAACGATGACTCACCAGAATAAAATTCAACAGGCCGGCAGTGAAACCAAAGTTGCCAAGCACACCACTGTCACTGGTGACCCCCCCCGAACCCAACTCGTCATGGTAGTCACATAACGCCGGAGTCCAGCCTCGATTAGGTCAGAGCTCCCTATTCAGCTACCTTCAGACAGATATGTGAGGCAGAAAATTACTGTCACACGCTTTGCCACTCGGGTGGGGGAGAGACATTGCTCAAGTGCTACTCTGTCCGGTGCAGATACAATACAGCCAAGACCAGACCCGGGAGGGACAAGCAGGTCGGCAAGCTTTAGAAGGGCTCAAATTGTTTTCCCAAAGCGGGTAATTTGTCGCAGATGACTTCCAACCTCGCAAAATGAGAAATGTTTTTGTGCACTTCCTTTAGGTGCACTGTGCGGGAAGCGAAAAGAAACAAAAAAAAAAAAAGCACAATTCCAGCACAACCACATTCTATTTATCCTCTTTTTAGCTTTTAAGTACTTGTAGTGCATTTTGAACAAACAATATATCGTTCTGGCCCAAGGTCATGGTCATTCATAGAAAAAATATGAAAAATATGATTAAACAATAGATTTTTGCAGCGTTGCAGAGTCTCATCAACACACTGTGTTTGGCTTGCATCTCCAGGACTGGTATTCGAATACAGCTCCAGCTTCATGTCTTGCCGTCGGATTCCTCTGGGTACCCTGGCATCATCACACGGTATAGTGACGTACTGACCGGATCACTTTGAACCGGTGTGTCCTTTGGAAGACTGTCCAAGCTTTCAGCACCGACTCAATGCTCTGACGCTGACTGCGTGAATGGTCTGTGAGTTCATAAGTTCTGACCAAGATCAATATTATAAATCAAGGCCGCTAGTTTGGATCTGGTGAGTCAATGGCTGCTGATCACACTAGTGAGAGCTTTGGAGACTTGTCTAAGCAGAGACATCTGTCAGATATGATTTAAGGCAATCGTATCTTAATCCCGGCACAGCTATTCGAACCAGACGAAGCATGAGAAGCTGCAGACACCAAAAAGGGTGAGGACATTTCCAGTTACAGCAACAAAGATGAAGGTGGTGGCTCATCTGCATTAGTCTGATCACAAACATCAGGTGTTAGGGGAGACGTGGGTAAATATATCACAGAATTCACATTGTTGAATAATCCCCAGAAATGTAGCTGATTTAACTTTATTCATAGTTCTAGCATTCATTGCTATCTTCAAACACTGTCTCACATTATTAGACTGAAACAGCAGTTTGTTTTTTATTATTAATAATATTTACAATTCTTTCTGACTGTTAATATTCATTTGCCCAAGTTAGCTTATTGCTGACTTGTGCAAATTAAAACCATCGGTCTGCAGAATGGTGGCACTTCTTAGAAGCCACTCTTTTTTCAAGAGAGGAACGAGAAGTAGTGATGTGGCAGCTCCAAACAGGAGAGTACAATACACTGCAAAGATGTTTGTTGGTACAGATATGAAAAAGCATCACCATCCATGCAAGGGAAAGCTTTCAGACACTGAACAGGAAGTGACGAGGGTATGACAACATTAAGTTAAATGGAAGTATAGATTCCATAAGTTCTCAGTCAAATACGTATATGAATATACAGCTTTGGAAAAAATAAGAAACCACTCCATATTATTAAAATTTGAGTTTATATTCCATGTGCAGTATTTGTTGAACACCAACACCAGCCTATACCTGATTCGACTTAATGAAGTACTGCACAGCTGAGCCAAATCTCACCAAGTCACAAAAAGTTAGAGAACCACTGCTGTGGACTTAACCATTTTATTTTTATAGGAAAAAATAGATTTTATGACAGCTTAACTAATAATACATTTCAAATGACAGTAATTAGGATGCGTTATGTTACCACTATCGACCAAGCCAAAGATAAAGATTTCTAAAGTTTTGAGTGAGTAGATGAAAGCTGCTATCCTTGCAAATGAACGTTCTGGAGTATATTTAGTTTGGAATTTGAAATCAAACTTGGTCGATAGTTTATAAGCAAATGACATATACATAAATTGTCAAACTAGTGAAACTGAAAGTCTCAGTGCTAAATATAGCTGTGCAGGTATATATTTTACACACAGACGTACACATCTGTATATATATAGTACAGTAAACTTTGGCAGGTCAGACCACATTCCTATTTTAAGACTGGGTTCATAATCAGCAACAAAGCACATTTATTTCTGTTTACGTATAGCACTGCATTCACAGCAGTCACCTTGAAAGATGAGGGACTTTAATAACCAGCTGAGATGGTAAAAATGATCATCACTATTGCAGAGCAAAAGTATCCATGCTTAATGGGCAGTGGAATAAAACAACGTCATCTGATGAAGTGAAAAAATGATAACTTTAAATGAACATGCTGAGGTGGACACAATCATACACAAACACACACACACACGCATAAACACACATACACACACACGCACACACCATTTTGTATTTTTAACCTCGTGGGAACCTTCTATTCATTTCTATTCCTAACTTATGACAACCCTAAACTTAGCCGCAAGTAATCCAACAAAATACAAGACTTTTATTTATAAAACTGCGTTTTCCCTCGTGGTGACACGACAAATGTCCCCACAAAGTAAAAATGTCAGTTTTTTTTGTCCTGAGGAAAGTTTTATTCCCCACAATGTAATATAAACATGGGACACACACACTCATTCGTATACACACACACACACACACACACACACGCTTGTACATTACCAATTACTTTTTGAAACTTTGTATCTATTTAACTTCATTCCAATGTGACTAATGTCTCTCAGTGGGATTATTAGGACCAAAATGATTTAAAGCAGATGAAAGGCATGCATTGTATTGGGGGTCCCAAAAAGGTATAATCTCTGAGACAGTCACAAAACATGTTTCCACACAAATGGAAAAATTCACTCTTACATATTTACAATAAATATAAATTATATTTTTTTCAAATATGTATGCACTGTCAGTTTGCTACAACCCTGAATTTAACGGTAATGCAATTAATGACAATCGAAATGAAATGCACTGCCTTTCTCAGAACCCCATTGACTCTCCCATTATACTAAATATATAAAATGCTTTTTGGCTTGGATTTGACATGTGGGAAACATAATTACCACAGAAAAACTGCAGATCCAGCTTAAATAGTGTCTTTAACCCCCTAGCCTTCATATTACAGACCACGGGTATTTGAATGGCCGACTGGTGCTTCAGGAACATGCCAGATGCATCCAGCTGGGGTTAATTAAACACAGGGAACAGTCCTCACCAACAAGCTCATCTCCAGCAGGATCTAGCTGCCTTCCAAGGTTTCATGTTGCTGCACTAGTTAAGCTCATACTAGCTCATGCCGTTTCTGATGAC
>JAACJT020000021.1:2968360-3049087 GCA_009936485.2 Gymnarchus niloticus | reverse complement strand
CACATACAGGGCCACAGGTGAGTAACAGACACATACAGGGCTACACGCGAGTGACAGACACATACAGGGCCACAGGTGAGTAACAGACACATACAGGGCTACACACGAGTGACAGACACATACAGGGCACCACGTGATTAAGCAGCACCTACAGGCAAGTGGGAGAAACTGAAAGCCAGCGTCCCACAAACTCAAAACTGAATGAAAAAAAAACACAGTAAAATGTTAGTAAAAGACAAGATAATACCAGATTGTAACATCGTGTTTCATGGTCCCAAAGGACTGTCTTCCACACCACCACACTATAGACTGGCTAGTGAAAAATTCCCAAAACACCATGGGGAGGCGGAGGGGGTGTTTGTGCTCGTGTGCTTGAAGGAGCAATCCCCCCCACCCCCCCACCACAGCACTTCCGTTCATCTTGGTACCACCGTAGATGTTAGCATATGAAGCATCGCCGTATGGAGGAAAGGGAGGGAGAAGAGATACCATGTTAAGTGGAAGATCCGGAAGACTGTTGAGGTTACATGTTCTTTAGAGAGTTTTCAGATGCCGGACCAGATACCACATTGTACTTTCAAGCTCCACCTGTCCAGGTGTTTAACATATATGCGGCTGCAGCAGGCAACAGAGGGATGTAGCAGATTAGGCAGCCCCACGGGGCCCGGCTCACAGTGCGATTCCTCCCACCTTGTTCCACACTCGTTATGTGATGTCATGTTTTCTTTAGCCTACCCATGCTTCCTGCCCTTGGTGGGCATGACATGAAGGGTCACTGTCGCTCATGCCATATCAGAATCTTCAGCCACAGCTGCTGTGGTGGCCACATGTTGTGCAGCTGAGTTACAAAACAGTTGAAAGGTGTGTGTCTATTTATTTGTAATAAAAGCCACACAGTGGTTCAGAGGTAGCACTGCAGTCTCACACCTCCAGGAACTTGGGTTTGAATCCCACCCCTACTGTCTGTGTGATTGTACAGGTTTCCTTCCTGTCTCCAAGTTGCCCATGGTATCCCATACCTTCATAGCCTGGGATTACTTCCAGGCTCATGTTGGCCTTACGGTGGGAAAATGGTTATGAATGACGGGTGGATTAAACTTCCATTCCTGGAAAAATAGAGTATCTGAGAGCATCTGCATTCTGTAGGTACCCGTGGGTCAATTACAATAGTGTTTTTTGTTTTTTTTTTTTCTAAATGTTCAGCCTGACACCCAAGTAAATATTTTGCACCATTTTCCCTTAGGGGTCAATAGATTCAAATGAAATTAAGCTTAATGAAAAGAACCCCCATCGATTTGTAATGAATAAACGTTTTTGAAGGTAGATGGATGAGAAGAACCACGTAAATGTGATTCCCCTGAATGTGTGGACTGTCTATTCCATCATGTGTTGTATGTCATGACCTACCATTAAACGTGACTCTCATAAACCTGCTGACTGTCTACTCTGTCACATGTTACACTACATGTATGACCTACCAAGGAATAATCCTTTACCAGTCACCATGCACAGGTTTCAACTGGTTAAGGGCTATTAATCCTGCCATTAACAGGTAACCTTGTAATCCCATAAAGAAAAGTGCATGACACAGGGAATACTTGACTTTACCTGAGATATAACACCAAAATATCTGCTTGTCTGAATGGGAATTTCACTTTGAATACATGCACAAGCTAAGTAATAGAGTAACAAAAAAACACTGATGTAATTCCACAACGATGACTGCATAATCCAATCTTTTTTCAAGCAAGGAGTCTAGCTATCACTAATTCTATACAATGCTTCCAATGTGTAGAATAAATGGAAAAATAAATGAATATAAAAGGCATGGGAAAGCTATGCAAAGAAAAATGAGACGGATAAGTGGAGCCTTTTCCAGGAAAACCAAACCAGGGTAGTGCCAAAGGATAAATGTATGACTCACAGGCTACTTTCATTTTGAATTTCACAGAGGGACACTTGCACCCTTCCCAAATCCAGAATGAAAATTTGGCTTTAAGAACGAGCTGTCGTGCTGTTCCAACATGGGCCTCCATACCTTGTTAAGTCAAGTATTAGCTAAGTCTGCTAGCTGCTCGAAACTGCAAGTTAAATACTAAGCAACAAGCAGACGTACTAAGCAACACATGACTGTGACATAGCCTTTCACTACTCATGTGCACCTTTGCTTTAGATAAACACATCCTCACTTCCTGGTTGAGCTATTTAAAGAAGCATTGCTCCTGAAGAGATAGGGCTCTTGAGATGGTGGGTGAGGTGGGTGACTAGCAGACAAGGGCAGGAGACAGAAATGAGAGTGAGACAGCTTGCTGAACTATGTCTCCTATCAGCTGCCCATCTGACTTTAAAGAATCTTTTCCTGGGTTCAAGACATCCAGCCAGCAAGCTCTGTCTTAACAGCTCAGAGTATCTGCTCTGAGACAATGGGCGGTAATGCCTAAGCCCTGAAATGGATTCAGGAATAGGCAATCTCCTGTGACTCTACTATCTCCTGTGAAACAGATCACCCACAGCTCCTGTTGACTAACGAGACATCTAACTTGATGAATAGCAGTAACTTCTTAACGGGAGATGCTTTAAAACATTGATCTGTCAGAGCAAAGCAAGGACCCTGTGAAGTTCATAACATCGGCTTAAATGTGTAATGAAAAGTCCAAGAAGTTAAGGACTAAATGCCCAGCAAATTAAGGTGGGTGTTTTGGACTTCTCACAAATTGGACTGAATACCTGTTCCAGCAAAGGAGCCCGTTAATGTGATCCACAGTATCGGCTGATTTTCTGTGAGCTAAAGATCACATTTTCAGAGAGAAAGAGAACTGCAACATGAGAACTTTGTCGAACAAATAAAGTTTGGTTTCATTATCTGTTGCTTATGGTTGAATTAGCATTGATACAGAAAAGAAATGGCCAATATTGGCATTGATATGCTAATTATGGATAAGTGGAGCAATAGCTCTTTGCGTGGAATCATGATGAAATGCTTCTGGGGCTCTGGGGTAGATTCTTGCAATGAATGCCTGTGTGCATGTGTGTGTGTGTGGACATGTTTATGATCCTGTTGTAGGGACCAATGTCCCCTGGAAAAATAAAAATCTGTTATGAGGGGGAAACTCAATTTCATAAAAAATCTGAAAATGGAGTCAAAAAACCTTAGTAGACAAAAATCTATTTTTTTGGATAGGGTTAGGGCTGTCATTGTTAGGATAAGGTTTAGGCCAACAAAAATAAATGGAAGGTCCCCACAATGCTATAAAGAGACAGCTCTGTGTGTGTGTGTGTGTGTGTGTGTGTGTGAAGCTTCCAGGTTCCTCCCACTGTGAAAGCACATGAGGGACGTTGATTGAAACCTCTAAATTAGAGTGCTTATATTCCATGAGCCGTGTTTCCAGGGACGGACTTTGGCTTTGCCCCCGCTCTGCATTGCATGCATGTTTTTGGGATTGACCCGATGGATTATCCCATCCACCCAGCCATATCAAGGATGATCTGCTAGTTTATTTAGGGCTTATATCAACCAAAGGACCCTTTTTTTTAAAAAAAAGAAGTGTTTTCAAGCATGGCATTATGCAGCTTCTAAACCTAAAGGCTAGTTTCATCTGCATTTTATGAAAATGGGAGTATTTCCCCAAATCTGGTTCACAGTATTTCTGAAGAAAACCTGAAATGATTTCCTAGGCAATGGGAACAGAGCAGACACAGGAACCAATCTGTTCCTCGATCTCCATGCTCAGGACGATCCTCTGCTAATGGCGAGCCCCAGCAGGGTGTGAGGATCACCCTAAGCCCCATTCTACCATAACACCAATCTTGGGGCGGCTTAAGTGAGCTTTGTGACACATGACTGGCTCCAACCCCACACACGGCTTCATACTTGCACCAAAATGACAAAAGTTTTATTTTTAAAGAGAAATCCGTACTTTAACAAAGAACTGGAACATTGCTGGTTAATTCAACCTCTGCAGAACAGGCAAAAGTACAAAGGACCACATGACACCAGTGGCCTTGGGGATGCTGTGTAGTGTCACCACCATGAGGATGAGCTAAAAGAAAGATACGATGGAGAAGTAAATTTACAAAAGACACAAGATCGATATGTACATGTGCTTCATGCTCGGGGTTTCAGAGGCTCCACACAGGTATGGCCTCATGTTCCACAGGGAACCAGAAGAGATAGATAGATAGATTTCCATACAGGTGGTAAGGATAGTCAATGGATCACACTTGCAGTCTCGCACCTCACAAACTGGGGTTTCCAGTCCTCTCCTTTTTGTGTATGTGTGGAGTTTGTTTGATCTGGGGTTTTGGTGCGGGTTCCCCTCATGTACTTTGGATTCCCACAGTCCGAAAAATATGGTTAGGCAAATTGATATCTCTGAAATTTGGGTGTTGAGTGTGCTGTGCACTAAGATGAGCTGTGGTCCCACCCAGGGTGTACCTGGCATAGCATCCTGAATTTGAAATCCTCCATTCAAAATGTAGCTGGAACATCACTTGTTAGAACCTGGCACACAATTTAGTTTAAAGATGTCCTCTGCACAACTTCTTGATGTCCAACTTCTGGAACTTCTTTTGGGTACTGAGAAGCTTGCTTTGAGGGCCTTACCCGCTCACTGTCCACTGGCACACTCCTCTAGTCGTAAGCTCTCTCTCAAGCTCCACAGGTCATAGTGCAGGCTGGGGTGGAAGGTTTGTTGTGCTTTCACACACCCCCCAAGACAGAAAAGATCCACCACTTCATAGCACACACACACCTCACAAATCGAAAAAACAAGCCATTGCATTCACAGTTAGAAGTGCCTGTACTGTACAAGTCCTCCCATGCTCTACTATCTCAAAGCTTCCATGTGCCCTGCATCCAGACGGCAGAATGCTTGGAGCTAAAATATTAATAATTAATTAGCCCTGCAGTGATCTAAGGCTAAACTACACTATTTCGAATTTGCAGTTGTCAAGAGAAGCAAGATTCATAGCCAGGCCGGGGTCAGAGTGTAGATATTGCAGAAAATAACATCTGCATTTGGCTAGTTCTTCAAGATGGAGACCCTCTTCTAGGACATCAAGAAAAGACACCAGCAAGGAAGGCACTAACACATTCTGCAAAGTGTGTCTGCTTTTTACCTCCCATGTTTTGGAGGGGGCGGGGCTTCACCTGTTAAGCTGCAATGAATGACAGACAGCATACGTGGCATTGGCCAAAGTTCCCAGGATGACCAAAAAGGGGAGGAGCAACTGTGAGCTGGCACATCTTGGTGTGCCATTTCTATAAAGTTACAGTAACACACCAGAGGCTCCTGCTGTGTCCTCCATACTGTGCGTGCCGTAGCCATGAGCCATTGGGAGTTTGCTAATTAAGGTGTGTTTACTGGGGGAGGGTGTCTTCGGTTAAAACTAAGAGAGAGAAGGCGGGATGAAACCCTGACACACCCAAAATCATTGATGGCCCGATCAGGAGCGGAATGCCGCAATGGCGAGTTCTCATTGGCCAAAGCCATCTTTAGAAGGACCCGAAGGCTGCTTAGCTAAGGGGAAGTCACTGTACTCAACATGTACTCAACATGTACTCACACCGGCATGCTAATGGAGCAGCTGCACCTTAACTGCTTTGTCCTTAATGAGGGGTGTTCTTCTCCAGCTGAAGCACTAAAGCTAAATTCAACACCATGTGGGTGTTACACTCTGTTCCTGGGGCTGTGCGGATCTGACTCCAAATTATACATATATATCCTCTTAGTCACACGAAATGCTAATTTGTTGTTTATATTGTGGAAATAATACACGAGAGAGAGAGCACATTACCCCTAACTCCAGGCTTAAATTGTTATGCAACTGTGGGAGACATCTAGCGTAGTGTACTTATATTTTAAACAAAAATACTCGCAGTAACCCTCGGTGATTATATGCGTTTAGCGAATACTTTTCATAAACCATTAGAAAACAAACAAACAAAAAAAAGTCTGGCATGAAGCAGCAGTGTTAATTAGACAAATAAGTGCTATTGAGAAGCTATGACTTTTTCTGAAAATTGATGTTTTTTAAAGTTGAGACTTTTGACCCCAGATGAGTGGAAAATTTTAGCACAGCTGTTAGCAAATCACTGCCAATCCCTGTCCTCCTGGGTATCAATAAGCAAGAAGGCAAGGGGTGGGACACAATAGCTTCTGACATGCCATTATACACAGCGCCCATTTTAACTCCTTTCTCCATCACATACAAAGTTTCCCCAGGTAATAGTTGTCTGTGGTCCCCCCATTGCAACTGTAGTTCCTCGGTTCCTCAATGAACGTCACCCTGGCAGTAAAATACTGGGGGACAAGTATGTTCTCTGACTGCCCAAAGGGCCCACGTCTCACAGGTAGTCAGTACACCACACCTGTTCTTTGGAGCCGATGGACGTGCCTCTCGCCTCTCAAACTACAATTTGGGGACAGCTTGCTGTCTTATGAAGACAAGTGTCTCACTGCTTCACAAACTTCTGAGGCATTGAAAACAGCTAGACAGGATAGTGCTATATCCTAAATGTACAACACATACAACACTGGAAACAAATGAAGAGAATTTGATGGTATATTTCTCTGGATGTTATGCCTAATAATTGTTTTTCATCTTAAAGTCATTTCTGCCTGACTTTTAATATGTTGTTACGGAAGCATTCTTTCCAAATTTACATAACGGAACACTATTGGGGATAAATTAGCTCACAGCTAACTCAGCCTGCCAGCTTAGCAAACCGCGGCGCTTCAGCACTGGGGCCTGTGACAGAGCATCTTATTAAACTTTGGACATCCCCCCAGCACTTTCTCTCAGTAAAACTAGCACTGAGCCACACATTTGCCTCACATCTGAGTGACAGCATTTGACAAGGCATGTCTTTTGAACGGTTTTACATAAATATTTGCCATGTCTGACCCGTTTCTGTTCAAACCGAGTACCATGTTTTGAGTGCTCATTTAAAGGCTGGGTGACATCGCTGAGTAGTGGATCTGGGTATGGTGCAGAACCTTTTCAATTACTCATTAATGTGGTGGTGGGGAACATTCTTCTCCATACAAAAGCGATTTTTACGTGTTCGGTGGGGGGTTTGCGAATGTGTTGTTCGAAGTCTTAACTTCTGATCGGTGAAAAGGGAGAAAAAAACACTGGTCCAAACGCTGAGCCATTTAGTAATGTTCATTTCACCTTAGCATGGCTAACTTGAGTTTAATGATACCTGAGACCCATGTAGGTAGGCAACGCTGAGATGGATAAGCAGCTATGAATATATATGACACAGTGGTCAAGGATTTACAGTTTCTTGTTTTGGTCTGTGTATTGATTGAGTTGCTCTAACAAAAACCGTGTGACATGAAATACATGGAAGGCATCAAAAGTGATAATCATTAAATGATAGTACTACTTATTTAATGCTGTCATTTAATGTTTTACATATGTATGTTTTACATACAATGTTTTTGCCCCATGTGTATTTTTACTGTTGTTGCCCTTTGTGTATTTGCACTGTTGTTGCCCCATGTGTATTTTCATTGTTGTTGCCCTGTCTCCCATGTTCATGTCCCTTCTCTTGCAACTGTGGCAAAAGAACTTAAGTGTATTCATCCAAACACACGTGACAAATAACGACACTTGACCTAATTTGCTTTAGAAAAATATCTGGATAAAAAATTGTGCAGATTTTATTATTGGCAAACACCTGCATCCACCATTTGATGAGGACCATGAAAATACAGTATTTCACATTGCTAAGGACTGCAGCAAACTGTGTAAGTGTATACAAGTGTAATTTAGAGCAAGGAGTCCCGGATTTAATTCAATTGTTGCACTCAAGCTAGCCCCATTCATTTAAAATAATGTTATAAATAAAAATAAAAAAAAACTAAAACAGACGATGTTCTGGTGGCAAAACTTGAACAGTCAACATATCCTCAAAATATTCATCAGTAATAATCCAGTCATTTAAACTGTTCATGTAGTTTTAGCTAAAGAAAGTAAATCAGAATATATATTTTTATATTCATATTTTGCTGGGACCATAAAGCAGCAGATTCTATTAACTTTTTATGGCTTTCTCAGCAGTCCAAAACATGGCATAGTATTTTATAAAGAATTTTTCTGTTCTGTGAAAGATGGGGCATACTGTGTAGATTAGGTACCCCCCCCCCCCCCCCCCCAGGATAGACTACCTGAAAATGTCAGAATGTACCACGGGAGCTCCGGTTTCCTACAATGTCTTTTCAGCTCCTGGATCCTGTCAGACTTTCCGTTCATGTAACTGCCGAAGGTACCATTTCCACACGATGTGGCCCAACAATGAAAGTGATGATTACCTTCAAACACGGCTTTGTCAACCATGTCAGCTACACAGAACCTGGTGTCGATCTTACGTTTTCATTTGAAAGCACCACAGCTTTTTGATACATTAATGCTTAATTTTATTTTGCGTGCAAAATATGACCTTAGCCTTAATTTTCAAATCATAAAGCTAATGCTCCAACACATATTTACATTTCATGGTCTTTTACAGCTGCGAATCTACCTAAAGAAAACTGAACAATCCTATACCGAGATGTCTATGGTAAATAACCATTCTGATACTTCCATCATTTTAAGTGAGTTAATGCTTGGAGAGTGGGATATTTTTTATTGTTTCACCTCTGCCTTAGCGTTTTCACATCATGCTGAACCCTGAGGAAAACTGGCTATTCTCCATGACTCTCCCCCTCGAGGCACCTCGACCTTTGACCTAGCAATCAACTGTAACGACCACACCAGCAGTGTATCTTATTGTTAGTCATGTAGCTAATGTGTCATCAGGCCGCATCTTCTCAACTATGTTTGGTCAAACATCTAACCCTTTATAGCCCCTGGGCATGGAAAAAAAAAATGCTGCCCTAAAGAACTACTACTTCATATAACACTTTTCAAAAATGTATTTTGAGTGGCTGTCCCATGGCTGAAATTGTCTATATTGGGTCATATTTATAGATAACAGAGTCCTTAATGCAGTCAGAGAAATCATTCACATTGCAAGCTAAGCAAAATGGCAAGCAGTGACTACTCCAGTGCATTTGATCCTGATAGTTACTTGGCTTGGGTATAGATCAAGGAGCTCTACGGCCGTGGATTTTGGGAGATGGGAAAAGCATCTCATCTTTCAATCAGACACAGCCGTTCACAGACCTTTAATGTGGAAATTCACAAGCCAGAGGGTTACATAACAATCTTTGAACCTTTTAGGGAGCGCAAGAGGGAATTCATTTAGTACACATCAAAGTGGCCTGGAGATTTACTGTGTTCCTTGACCTAATTCCAAAAGGTGGATGCCCCCGATTAAATTAATGGTCACCCTACTTTTGTTATAATTGCAAATGGACTGGGCATCTGCCAATCATGGGCAAATATTCAGCAGTGGAGGATTACAGCTTATTAGCATGTATTTTGATTGGCATACATAAAATTGCATTTGCAGAGTGACTGGATCCGTAAGAACCCCTCCCCCGACTTGCACCCCCAAGATTCCAATTGCCACCCCATGGCTCTCCATCTGTAATAGAGACAGCCTGGGAATAAGGAAAATAAATAAAAATTCAATTCAATTCAATTCAAATAAAATAATAATTCAAATAATTCAAATAAAATTGAATTGAATTAAATTGAAATTGAAATAAAAAGTGTGTCAATATACACCGTATGAATGATAGGGTATCGAGTTTGATGGCTCTTAAGCAACACCACTGTTACTGTGCTGAACAGAGAGTGAAAAACTTTCATTTGATCAGTAATGTCAATCTGGGCTTTAATATTGCAGAGAATTCAGGGGCAATCTTCCCACATCCCCGCGAGACCCCCCGTCTCAGGCCACTGCCTCTCTCTCTTTATTGCTAACCCTCTATCTGTCAGCTACACATCCCACAGGATGACACATGTGAGAAGACCTTCCACAATTAGTCATTTTAGAACAGGGACCACAGCCAGCTCTCCTACAAAGGCAATAAGTTATGACTGTGTAATGTGGACCGAGAAGAAAAAGAACAACACATGGGCGGGGCTCCAAATGAAGATTTCGTGATGGTGGAGTGCTTGACCAACATGTCCCAAAGTGCCCTTCTGATGGGCACGTACCTTATGGCCCTCTGAAAGCTGGTCAAAATAATGCCACAGGGAGACAAGCAAACTCACACGAATTTAAAAGAAACGTTTCAGTTATAAAATCATACAACCAGAGCACTTAGAAGAAACACATAAAACGTTTATCTTAATGAAAGGTATAGACTTAAATACCATCCATTCTCTAAACTAATTACATTATGCAAAGCTGCATGAGGGTCCCTCTCTCCTACAGCTTAGGGTACAGAATACAAACCTACCACAGGGCACAGCCAAACACTTCAGACAATTTACATACACCATTTAGCCTACATCATGTGTTTTGGGGAGGCAGGATTCAAACCCCCAACCCTGAAGGCGCAAGACAGTGGTGCTAACTACCAAGCCACCAGGAACAATATGGGATTCAAACCTAAAACCCTGGAGGTGTGAGGCAGCCATGCTAGTGACCCAACTTAAACGCGAATTAGCTCAGTCAGTGTGGCTGTGTTGTGCTGCTCAGGTGTCTAGAGTCTTTGTATTAGTTTGTTTGACTCATTCCTGGATACCTGTTCCTCTGTAAACGTGACCAATCTGGAGGCTCAGCTGTCAGACCGCAATAGCTTTTTCAAGGCGAATATCACAAAGGAGCAAATTGCCAGGTCACTGGGCCCACCACCCCACCCTGATGTGGTTTTACCCTCTCAAAAGCCCCCAGCTGGACCACCTCTGCCCCCCCGCCCCAAGCTCCAAAGACGACCATGTCCACACAGGGGGATGGACGCTGCACCTTAATGTGGCGGATTTGTATTGCCATTCGATTCTATAAAGCACAGTCACATGTCAATCTCTCTCCAAACCCGCCCCTCACATGTCTGTACCATGGGGTCCATGCATGTACACGTTTGAAAGTAGCCTTCATTGCTGGATAGTATAATTACAATCTTTCTGGGGGGAGAGGGCAGAAGGACAGAAAAGGCTATAAATGTTGTATAATACCCCCCTCCCCGCCTGATCAATACCTGCTCAATATTTTAACCAGTAAACCCCAAAGACAGCACTGACGACCAGAGTAACTTACAGGCTAAACATACTAAAGAGGCAATTAGCTAACCCTCCTCAGGTGTATGTTGGCCTCCTCTTCACACATATGTAAACGAGGCACACATTCCAATGAGTTCCGTGTGCCTGTCACTTTTTACGTAACCAGAACTGATCATGTGTATCAATCATTATCAGAGCTTCATAGCGGATCCTTGTAGTTCTTATTATAAATACCTTCTCCTTGTTTTCTGTTGTGGCACATTAGGAACGGGAAATCTTTAATCTGCAATCAAATCTGCTGCCTAAAATTGGAATCTGAACCTTTGTACATTTCTGTATGTTTGATCCATTGATGTAATGCAGCTGGGGTTGTAAATGAGTCCTTGTGGCATTTATTAAGCCTTGCATGCATGAATTATGACTGGCTGACAACTTGTTTTTATTCTTTTATATTCTTCTTTCTGGATAAAAAATATTCTGAAGTGATTTTAATCATATTTTTTAAGATGTATGCATTGTACTGCGTGTCTTTGAGTACTTCACTACAAGTAACACAGATCAAATAACTAACAAGACTGACAGTGAATCACAATCATGATTGAAACATTTACTCCTTATGGAGAAAGGTCCCCTATAGAGGATTCCTTGCAACTTTTAACTTGAAAATGATCCATTTATTAGATAATGGGATTTAAATACCTGTCCACTGTAGTTAATAGTGTACATTTCCAGATGGATTTAGTCAAAGTTACTTGCCTGAATTAGTGATTAAACTGCATCCTCATACATTAACAATTGGTGCATCCATAATGGCTAACATGGCAGAATGATTATTCACCCAAAACAGCTGAATACTGACCAAAACAATCCAGCTTGAGCACTTCACTCAAAGGAAAGCAGTAATATCTTATCCAAGCCTGGAAAACCCCCTGGTGCCAAAGAACAGTACTCACACTGTACGATGAGCTCCACAATGGCCTCCCGGGGCTTGACGTTGAAGCCATTGTACTGGCTGGTCTGGCAGCGATAGGAGCCTGTCATGTCCCGGGAGACGTTGACGATTCGCAGAACACCATCGTAGCTCTCCGTCTGCATGTTCCCGTCTGGCATGGGTGCCTCTTTGTCAGCCCGGGACCAAAGGATGATAGGCTTGGGCTTCCCTGAAACAAGGCACTGAAGGTCCACTGTGTCCCCCTCCTGTGTAACCAGGGGGGACTTCCCACGCGGGACCGTCAGATTCGGGGGAACTAAGAAAGAAAAAAACAGAGGAGGATCTGATATTGGGCTCTAGCAAGTCAGAGAGTGGAGTTTCCACAGTGGCTGTGTTGACCACACACTTTCCTGGCATGGATGGGAAGTTAGTATGGATCTTTCTGTCTAAAATGTCTAGTGCACTATGAGTAGCCCAAATGAATATCTTATGATCAATACTGAACAATCTAAATTTGCGATTCAGATGACAAAATTATGGATTGAATTCCAAAGGGACACCAAGACACCTGTAATTCCACAATGACTTTGTTTGACTCCCAAATGGGAAGCTCCCACAACAAACAGATAGAATATCATCTATTTCCCCATACTTCACGATGTTGATATCCTCAGAATATCATCAAACAAAAATTGATTCCCAAACTACTTCCCATAAATGACATTGATGTTTTTTCAGCGATGTAGCCTAGTTACCACACAGGCGCCGGATTCTTGGATAAACTATAACGCGGCTTTTTACCTTCAGGCAGAATAGCAGCCACATTGAGCCATCTCTGAGAAGTGACAGCCACCAACAGGGCGCGACCGCTACCTTGCGGTGCGGTTCAGTTGTCACTGCTCACCTCACCGTCATGCGAACAAGTCTCCAGTTGCATTTGCACCCGGGGATTTTGACTGCACGACCTACTTCACTTCCCTTCATTGCAGAGGAGAGGCGGCTGAAGAAAAGCCAGGTAAACAAAAGCATAACAAACTGGTCTGATCTTACATAGAAGGGAATCAGAACGTAAGGAGGAGAGATTGAGAAGCCCCTGAACCTGCGTGGGACTGTCGTGCTGGGTTTTCCCTTCTGACCAAAGCAGTCTGGACAGCCACTCAGCTTAAAAACAGCAGCCGTCCTGTAAAATCTGGTTCAGAATCACTAACCCAGCTTGTCCAGAGGCTCTGTTAGACTGACCACCATACCACTGGCTGCGGAGCTCCCCATCACACAACAAGGACCTTAGTCACTCTCCATTGCAAATGGTACCACAAAACATGTGCACTGAAAATAAAAGACCTGCTCTGATAATAATGTGGGGTTACCATGGCAACTCACTGGTTCACTGGTTCACTTTGTAATTCAGGTAGTTTGTCACGCATTAAAGATGACAGAAAGAGACCTTATTCATTACTAATGATTAATAATGATAATAGAATCCGTAATTAAAACACTGATGCTTATTGCCTTCTCTCTACTTTTATAAAGTACGAATGGAATATCTCTATATCATTACATGTCATTCCTTCTTGAAAATAAAGATTTTTTCATTCCTACAAAGCTTTCCTCCTGTTGAGTTGTCCCAATCACTGCTTGAGCAGCGCCCCCCACAGACGGGACTTGTCAATGGCAGGACCGTGGACCTATCACATGGGAGGTGAGGTGTCAAGGAGACCCAGAATGCAAGGGCAAGGGTGAAGCACCATTACAGAGAGTGGCTTGATCCCAATCCCCTTGGTGGTTCCCCCGCTGTAAGGTTAGACAGCCAGGGAGGAGGTGCAGGATGCTGGAGTCTCATCGCTAGACTGTCAGAGCTGTCTACCTCCACACTTGCCTGATGCAATCATGTCTCAATTCTTTTCAAGAGAGAAATATCCCATCCATGGAAAACAGATTCAGAGCATACTTCAACAAAAACGTCACAATAACACAGAAGTAAAAAATTATGAGGAATCATGGAATTGCGTGAGTTTCAGGCTGAACAAAAATGACTAGTTTGCTACTCTTTGGTGTTTCTTATGCCTTAAAACCTTTTTATAAAGGCAAATCAAAAACCAAAGAAAGTATATAAACACTCACATTACCTTATTCTTGAAAGTGGGCACGTAAAACTTGAGCCAAAAATACAATTTTTCATTTTGACACTAAGCTCATTTTTTTGTACAAATTAAGAGAGAAATAGGTCTTCTATGCTTGGAGACAAGACGATACTTTTCTGGTCCTTAAGCAAGCTTTTGTATGTAAACAATATAGCGCCCAATTTTAGAGGCATGCCTCTTCACAGGAGTTAAAGCGAAGTTTTCGAAATCAATCACACCATATAGTGCGTAGACAGGATGCTGTCAGAAACGTGAATGATATGGAAGGTGGGGTGAGATTAGCTCCAGAAACGCACAGAGAAAACTCCTCAGTTGGTCTCTCTGTATGGAAGTCGTGATTGAATCAGGCTGAACGGGAGTCAGCTTGACTCATTACCATGAGAGGAACGTCTGAAGAACAAATTGCCCAGCAGTAATATAATGGGAAAGTGTGGTGGAAATGGCAAAGTGATTATCCACATTACGACTATACCCCCTGAGATGGAAAGGAGGGAGTGAAGACAGTCTACATTATAGAAGGTAAAAGAAATTGACCAGTTGATTACAAGATAATGAATATTCTGGGGTTGTTGTTATTCAATTACAGCAGCACAGGAATTGTGGCAATTACAGTGTCACACAATATTACCATTCATTTCTGATGGAAGGCGAAGCATGGAGCTTTAAAATACGCATTAAAGCTTGTGTGATTCTCGATAAGTTAATACGAATTGAGGTGGGGGTCCATAGCGGTAACTTAAAGAACGACAGTTTTAGTTTGAAGTTCTTATCTACTTTAAATCTACACATAATATGAACTGATTACTGAAATTAACCAAAAGTAGGAGGAAAAAGGCAAATAAAGTACTTTAGATGTGACAGTATATTTGAGCAGATGTACATTGTACTGAAATATCCAAATAAGCGCCCAGGAATTCTCAGTTTATAAAAACTGGATCACAGAAAAGTGACTCAAAAGCCTACACCTCCCAGATTAGAAAATGTGATATTACATCCAATCCCGTTGATAAATGATACCTAGTAGTGTAATTATTAAACAGTGCCTTTGATAAAGTAGCTATCTCCTGAAAATCCACCGCTTTTGTGTGATCAGCCATTTGGACTTCATAGCCACATTAAGCTCTTTGGCTAATATGAAGATTAATTGCATCTGTATGTCAGTAAAATAAAAAGGTGACACTTTGAATTTTTATCCAGCCCAAAACTGTAATCTTATTAAGATGGTGAAGTGAGTCTTTGCAGTCATTTGGGCGTTTTTACAAGTGAAACAATGCAGTTGGTAATGAATTTATTTCAACGTGTAAGCGAGGTGACTGGATGAGGCAAAACCTTCAAAACCTACAAAAATCAGCGGAGACAAAAGATTTTCCCTGAGAAATTACATTACTGCAATTTCTAAATCAGTTACTGATGAGTGATTAAACCAGTGGGCTAATACTGACATATAATTATTACAGAAACCAATGAAGTTCTTAGAAATTCAAGACATTCTCCTGAGAAAACCTTCAGTTACCTGACAGCTTTTCCGATGGCAATGCTGAGTTACTTAGCAAAAACAGAAAGCCCAGTTTATACGTGTTCAAAGAAAAGTCGGGATTACCAAAATACGGAATCAGATATGCCAAGCCCTTCCACAGTAACATCCGGCCAACTGGGTGTATTCATAAACACTCATAGCTCTGCAGTGAATGTCAGGTTCCAAAATTTAATTCAATTTAATTCAATTTAATTTTAATTAACAGGGAGCATTGTCACAATGTGCTTTACATAGTCCCAGGCCTGAGGTCCCCAGAGAGCAAGCCAAGGGCGATAGAGCCATCGGAATAAAGCACTGCTTAGGCCAGCAACAGCTCAGCAGCACTGTGAGGAGAAACACAAAAAAGGAATTCCCGTATTGTGGTGAATAAGGGCACGGCACCTACACAGGTAGCTTTAAAAAGTCTGAAATCTGTGAGGTAGTAATGAATGGGAAATCTTCTGTGAGAGAAAGAGAGACAGAGAGCCATCAGCACGTGTCTAGAACACATGCTAATGGATTAACCTGAACGGCCATTATAAATCAGGCGAGGGTCCCTCAAGCCCCACTCCTACCAACACGTTTAGCATTCCCTCATTCTACGAATGTCCTATTCTGCTTATGGAGTGGCCCATGTTGTCGTAGCAATGAGTCGGGAAACTCGATGGCAAAGGGACTTTCCAAGATTCTTGGAGGAGATGAGGTAAAGCTTCACTCCATACCTGACTAGGCAAACACCCATATACCGACCTCATCCTGCACAAGTCATTTGGCCAACCTTCAGCCATAACGGGTTTCCTCTCAAGGAGTATGCTGGCAGCTACAGCAAAGTAGATAATGCAGCAAGGACTCAGAGCAGGTCCCGATGCCTGAGTCCACTGGTCGGAATCAGAATTGTTGTTCTGTGAGCCTTCCTCAGCTGCATGCTGCATTTCTTAGGTGTAATTTCGTTGTGGCGATGTTTAAATATTTTTAAAAAGGCCCTTGGAGGGCAAGCACATTGTTATCTATTCCAAAAAAGGTGCTCTGTTAGGTAGGGCTGGCTTACTTGCGAATTGGCTGGCCTGTAATCAAAATATAATCCCTGAAGGCCCCAGGTCAGATTCTCCACAAATTGCCATGTGCATTTTTCCATTTCCACAAGCCAACATCAGCCACTGACCTTTTCATTAATTTGCTCTCCCCCTCCCACCCCATGTCCGCTTTAGCTGCAAAACAACACCGGCCCTTTGCGTAAAAGGACCCTAAAATCCAATATGAAACACACAAACCTGTGGTGCTTAAAATTTTGCATAGGAAAAAACAAAACACCACAGAATTTATTTGTGGAGTCGTTTTTACCGGAGTGATGTTCAGAGGCTTTTAAACATAGGCGTATAGCACACTGATCAAAGAATACAACATAACAGTATTACGGGAATCAAGCCATGATTAATCGTACACTTTCAAAGCTCGGCGAGTATAACATGCATTAAAACATTAGTAGCACATCCATCGCGCTTAGTACTGAATACATGGCTGGATCCCAATTAATAGTATTTTGCATAAAAGCACTCTTGCTGAAATCTGATTTCCTGACTGCTTGTTGCTTAATTTGGTGCAAAGTACACAGTCCAGAACTCAATTGGTCAAACCTGTTTTGTTCGTGAAGCACTTCTAGTAGAAAAACATTAATGAACACAGTTGGAGTTTTTAATTGGTACTCATAACTGTGTTAACTGGTACTCACCAGTGGTAGAGGAAATGTTGACATCAATGCTGATTTCTGGGATTCCCCCTCCCTTGAGTGAGGCTATGCATGTATAGGTGCCAAAGTCTGTGAACTTCAGGTCAATGATGTCCAAGTTGGTGGTTCCTGGTGAGACGTCAGGGTCAGTCTGGGTAATGACCATCCGCTCAGAACTGCGCAGGGCCCGTCCATTCTTAAGCCAGTTGAACATTAGCTCTTCTGGAGGAGTGGCTTCCACCTGGCAGGAGATCTTCACCTCACGCCCGATTTGGATGTTGTCGTCATTGTGGTAGGGGTCTGGGGTGATCCAGAAACGACCTTTCTTCAGTGCTGTAGGTACCAAGGACATAGGGGCAAGGTCACATTCAAAGTAAGCCCTGGTATTTAAGCATTCATTAGAAACATCCTACAATGTAATGGTTAAATAGGAATCAAACAGTCAAAATTTATTCAATTTTGCCTGGAAATTGGATCCATTTTTCCATATCCGATCTTGCCGCTCATATATACAGTTGAGAGTTTTGGTGGTCACACTGCTGGGTCAGCCAGCATCCAGAACTCCTAGAGCTACTAGGGTTGAGGGCCTTGCTCAAGGGCCCAAGAGTGACAAGGTCACTCTACCTGCTACCTGGGACTCAAACCAGCGACCTTCCCGACGCAAGTAGAGAGACTCCTGATCCACAGTGCCACACACTGCCCCCAATGCATTAACTAAATCTGCTTTTCCATACACATCCCTTGCATATCACCACGTAGGTCCATATTTATAGCAATTAATGTGAAGAACCAGCAAATCTGCATGAAAGATCCTTTACTCAATAGCCATATTATACATACTATAGGGTTTTCTCACAGTTGTGTGATAAGGGGTCTGTTTGGCATTGAGAGCTTTGTAGATTATACTAGGTAAGCTGTTCAGGTCGACAGAGTACGAGAGACACTGTGGCAAAGGTGGTGTGGTTTAGAAGACATTATGATGGTGGTAGAGAGTACAGGCTTGTATGGTGAGAAAATGAGTCTGTCATTGTCTCCTTCTAGCTATCACCTGCCATGGTGGATTTCTTCCTGATGGTGCTTGGAGATAAAAGTATGATTAATCAATTATGCTGACAGGGTCACAGCTTCACTTGGCTCTGCCTTCATCTCCTCCTCTCCAATTTCGCCATTTTTTTTTGCTCTTTTCCCAGTAGGTCAGTCATGGGCATGTTGTTATCATGCAGACTAGCTGGGTACTTCTGGTTACTCCAATGTCATCAGAGATAAACGGACATGACCTCAACTGCACTAAAGCCAATGGTAAAGCAAACACAAGGAATGCATTGATGAATATTTCCAACACCTCATAAGTGATCAGTGAAACGAGATGCCAGCCATCCATCTCAGGAGGTGAGACAGGTTCTTCTATGCTAGACAGGACACTTTATTTTCATTCCAGTACTGACACCAAGAAGGGTGTGGACATCGAGAGGTAAAGTCTGGTGATCTCCCCCTTCCCTCACTTACCATGTGCTTTACTATCTGCCCTAAAGACTGAGTTCTGTTTTTCTCTCAGTCCTTGACAACACAACTGAACCTTGATGCCTAATCCAATGCCCGAACATGGGAAATCCCATGAATCAATGCCTGTGTTGTTTTCTTGTTGGTTCCTCCTTGATCTAACATGCAAACAGCTGTATTTTGTGTCAGCTCCTCCTCACCATTTTGTTAAACCCATCTCTACTCTTGTACCAAAATAAACTCCCCACCCCATCCTTATGTCATTTGCTTGCCTTCTTACACTGCCATCCATCTGTCTGTCTGTCTCTGTTTATCTGTCTGTCCAACTAGCTATCTATGCTTGGTCAAACCTAGCTATCTAGGCTTTTTGCTGTTCTGCTTTCCCCCTAATCTTAGCAACCGTAAAATGAAATCCCAAAGTAACAGGGAGAGTTGGTTAGTTTTGACCTGCCCATCTTTCCAGGCTTTCTCAGATCTACATCTGTAGTCATGAAGACTCATGTTTTCCCAGAAATGGTGAATTCTGGATGACATGCTAATGCCAAGCAACAGCTGTTTTCATAAATATTGACCAATTCATTCTACTTTATGATTGTTCAGAGTTGAACAAAGACCATTAATGTATACCTCTTTCTCTGTATGGAAGGTTTGATAAGTTGCTCTGGAAATCTGAACATCTGCCAAGTAAATAAATGATGGAATGACAGTGTTATCTTTAGCATCTGGGAAATCTGAAGCACGTCTCGCCACAGAGTCCTGCTCTCCCTAACATTTGTACGCCTTTACTTTGGCGAATACGCATGCATCCATCCATCTTCCAACTGTTTATCCAGGACAGGATCAAAGGAATAAATGAAAGTGTTTATATATAATCCGTTATCAAATCTGCATGTTGTGTGATGGACTAGCTTTCCATCCAGAGCATCCCGTCTTGTGGCTTGTGCGTCCTGCGATGGGCTCTGTGTTCACTGTGACCCTGTGCTGAACAAGCTGTTCAGAACATGGATGGATGGATGGGTCACTGTAACATTTCTTGCACATGTATGCAGTAGGGTAGTATAACATCTCAAAATACAATGAATTGCAGTAGCTGGTTGATGTTTACATTATATATGTGTGTGATGGCATTGTTTTTCAAAATAGTAATAAAAATGATGCCTTTCATTCATCCACATTCACCCATCCATGTTCCATGAGTGTGAAAATTTGTTTTCTACCACTTACACAACTGCGTGTCTGTCCAGTCACATGATTGGTGGCTTGTTTTACCAGAGCACGTAGTTTTGTTGGCTTATTCTCACCTTCTTCTGGGCATAGAGTACAGTTGCCTGCCCACTCGACGGGAGTTCTGCTAGTGGTAGGTCAGGTACCATACAGTACCATAAAATTAGAATTTCAATGCAGCTGATTGGTTTTCCTCTTTTCATATTAGCCCTTGTATGAAACGTCCTTTGTCCCGCACACTCTAATCTGTATTATTACTTGTACCAGATTAATAAATGGCTGGACTGTCAGCGCATCACCCAAGTTTTTTTTTTTTGGAACAATACAACGCAGACCCGAGTACGCTACACGGGGTCACTACCTCAAGAAAGACGAGACTAACATGACACCGTTCATTGACAGAATTGATCAAATTAGAGCACTACAGTTATACTTTTAGCAATTGTCACGCAGACGGTGATGTCAAGCACCAGAGACATCCATGGATGTTTCAGATCTGGCATCAAGATCATGTCAAAGTGATGTTTTATTGTTGCTGTGTCATGCAAACATTCTGAGTCTTCCGACATGCGTCAATATGTCTTAAAAGCTATGCCTTTACTCCATCCATTTTTATTGTAAACCTTTCTTTGTGTGCAGTTCATAAACAAGGACATGCACAGTATGTCTGGGGGTGAGAAGCTACAACAGGGGGGTGTCGTAATTTTAGCCACAGGTGGAGAAGTGGTGAATATCTTCAGGTAAATGTCTCTTTCACCGCCTTGTTGATTATGTCTAAATTAAAAGGCACATTAGGTCTTGTTGGTAGCTGGGAAGGTGATGCTGATAAAACAGTAGCAGACAGGAAATGGCTAAGGAACTGGCAGCAATCACAGAAAATTAATATCACAGTTTATCAAGTGTAACTCATTATCGTAATCAATAACCATTTAATATGAACAGTATAATTAAGTTTAATTCAGCATAGCGACTTAAATTATGCTGCTCAGTTTTTACTTAAAAAAGCTGGCATTATATATTCAAAATGATTAGCAAACGATTACCAAATTAAAATGAATAACAAACACGATTAATCAAAAGATGTTTGGCCTATGTTCAAGCAGTTCTGTTACTGAACACAAAAATAATTTTCTTTTGCATAAAGCATTTGTTTCTCCTTGTCCTTTAAAATTGTACTCAAGCATAAAACCCTTCTCCATTAACAGCCCAGCTGCTGTTGGAGGAGATGAGGTGAGGCTCCACTCCACTCCACTGTGATCACTGCTATTTTCCTGCATAAGCATGATTTTTGTGCAGGACAAAATGTCCTGTCTTAGTCCTGTTGATTCTCTTAACTCTGTTCCATCTCTATAAAGCTAAATGGAGAACCTCAACTTTAAAGAACTACCTGCTCTTCCACCCACGCAGGTATCACATGCCCTCCTAGGGTGATTTGTATTCTAAGCTATTTATTTTAATATACTTCTTTACATATGTCAATCTGTAGGGTAGTAACAGCTGTTTCATCTGAGCGAAAGACCCTACATTTATGCTTGCAGCTATCCTATCATGTTATTCATAGGGATGACAATTACATTAATCAAAAAATCTACTTCATAATTACTGTTGAGTCTTCTTTATTTGCTCATCACTGGACAGTACTTTTTGTCCCAAACTTGACTAACCAATAACAATAAAAATTGAGTGTTACAGCTCCTGCAGGTGAACTGTGTTTCTTCAAAGCCCCTCTCATGAAATTCCATTTATGAAGGGGGCTGAGGGATCTTACTTTCAGCTGCTTTAAATGCTCCCATAGACCATATAAACCCAGAAAGCTTCACGTCTTAATGCCCTCACATCTGAGCATCGCTTGTAACTGGAAAACGTGCATGATATTATCCGTCTGGTTAAAAAAAAATTCTTCCATACCAAAGTCTTCTAAAGCTAGTAGCTCTTAACCCAGACAGTCTGTTCACAGTGGTCTGCTTTTTACCGAAAAAGGTCCTCCTTTTCAGCAGGTGCTTCGGTAACTTGGAAATGTAGAATCAGCTACTGAGTAGCCATGCAAAAAAGTCACTCAGTGTCACCAATGTTCAGACAGAAAGCCAGACATGCACATCGCAAACATAATTCAAAGCAATCAGCATGAATTTTTCATTACCCAGTCCAAGAAACATGTTTCCCTGTTTAATGGAGAAGCATAAATTTAGCAGGACCATTTAAAAAAACGATCGAGAATTGTTTACATCCAATGAAACGGTAAAATTATCACATTTAAAGATTTTGTGCACTACTATAACCAAGGTTACTGGTTAACATTAGCAATATTTCACACAATAGAACAATATAAAATATAGGTTAAGCTATTGTTCTCTATGATGATTATGAATGGTGCTATGCTTGAAATTACAAACAAGATGTGTATTAACAGGCAGTTCTTTTATTTTATGACTTCATGTCAACTGCAATTGCTGAGCAAGTATACGGCTTTTGTCTAACTTGCTAAGTTAATCACTACTCTCTTTCCATCATGGTAGTAAAAACAAAACAGTAACATGCACGACCTAGGCATTAAACACGAACAAATAAATAAATAAACTCCAGGCTTTAACTGAGGGCGCTTTATTCTTTGTACGCGCTTTAGATGGAAAAACCAGATTGCTACGACTCTTCGATCTCCACAGAGAGGACTGCGACTCGATGTTCTCCCGGTTAAGCGTATATTTAACATGGGTTTTAGCCACACTGAAGGCAAAACATTTCCTAAATCTTTCCTATAATAATATTACACTGGCTAAAGCCGCCTATGTAGATAAACGTATAAAATAGCATCCGGCATTTATATGGAACCAAGGAACCACTTTGATCAACTGTGTAAAACCACATTTCCGAAGGAATTGTAGACTTTGTTAAGCTGTGTTTTACATTACAGGAAAAAGAAAAAAAACATCATTTAGAGTCAAATATTTAAGAAAATAACAGTAAGAGGACTGACACCTAGACAGACCACATTTGTTTCAATAATTACAAGTATTTATAGTCTTTGTAATAAAAATTGATTTATGCTATTGCTAAGAACAAAGGACAGAAATTAACTGTCTTATATTTCATGCTGTGTCCCGGATGTTTTTCCCATTTTTATCTAATTGGCGAGACACTACACCGCTGGTATGCCAGGCCTTGAAAGCAAAATTTTAATTACATTTAACGAGCTGCTTGTCAGGTCCACATTATTGCCAGACACTATGTAAAAGCATATTCTAAAAGCGGGTAAAAAAATGCAATATTTCAGCGCCTTAACTCCAGATGTTTTAGATGCGTAGGAGGAGTCAATCGTCATTTCCTTTGCAGATGCATCGCAGACTTACTTCTGCTGATCTAAAAATAGGTGGGAACAAACAAGTAGTGAAAGCTCATTTTAATCAATTGTGTAGCAGAAAAATTAAGCCTTAAATTTACTGAAGGCCATTTTGAACATCGGAAATGACCACTTGAGTTTCACATGTATTTGTGTACAGTATGAATAAAAAAAATAAAAAAAAAACTGAAAAATCATCAAACGTCTGCTATTATTAAATGTGGTGGTAATTTTCAAACCTCTACTCTACTGCCAATCCACAGAGCTGCTGGCGTAGTGTAGGACATCACCATAACTGTTACAGTGTTGGAAAAGAAGATTTCCCAATGTGGAAAAAAAAGCATTAGTGCAGTACACTTCCTGCTAAAGTACAGTAATGTTTAATCAACATTCCTGTCTCCTCTTCCATTATGGGTGTTAATTAAACATGGGGTCTTCCCAAAGGTGGTGGGACCCACTTGACAGCACACTCTCCATTGATACCCTGGCAGCTGACCTGTCACTTTCCATCATCTCCTGGGCTTCATTTTTTTATTATTATTATTTTTTTTTCACCGAAGGGTATTCGGAGCCAGCCTAACGTGCCGGAGTGCCAAATCTTGGCTCTGTTGGTAATCCACTGATCTCATTAGTCATTCATTAATGGAAATAGGATGCACCGCTGCCCCATAAATTATTCAAAAGCAAATTTGATAAGAGTCGATTTACATGTCGGTTTACATGCGAGTGGTGAGTTTTTACAGGTTACATGCGAGATGGCATTTTTCTGTTGAAAGAAATTTATGACAGGAAATGCGAGATGAAAGTTACCCCAAGTAACGAGTGTTTTTGAAGATATGGGCCCTAAGTGCTCATTAAGAAGAATTCCGTCCATCCATCCATCTTTCATAACTGTTTATCCAGTACAGGAATGTTGTGAATCTGGAGCTTTTTCTAAAAAGCACACAACACAGCCAACAACATCTGTGGGAAGAAACCCACACAAACTCAGAGAGAAGATGGAAACTCCACACACACACACACACAAACACACACGGATGGGGTCTGAATTCAAACCTCCAACCCAAGAGGCGTGAGGCTGCAGGGCAACCCATTTACCTTGTGTAAAATAAGACCTGTCCAAGTTAATAGCAGTGTTTTTAGAAACTTGAAGAGTGGTGAGTTACAATAAGTGTTGAAGGAAGCTGTCATCAGGATATCTATCGAGAAATGTAGTTTTACCAGGAAGGCAATGTGTAACTGGCATTTTAAAAATGTACATTTTAGGGTCCCCATGAGAAACTCACAGCGTGTTGTTTCCTGACGACAGGCCAGAAAGCCACAGTCATTCATTGGCCCAGTCTCCCAAGAACAGCAAGTAACATTTGCTCATCGGTCAGGCATCAAAACAGAGTTACTCGGAAGCCTCAGCTGAAACTGATGGTGATGCTTTACTCAAGCGGGTCCCTCTTTAGCAAGTTGCCTCTAGGAACTCGGCATGGATACTGGACCGAATATTACAACTACTTCTGTGAAGAGGTGAGCAGTTAAGGTGATTATGTGGTTCTTTTTGGGTCAATTAACTAGCATAGGCTCCTGTAAATGAGTTATGCCTCTCAAAAGTCTTCCTTCCAACAACTTTGATGCAGCTAGATTCAGCTAACAGGCAGACTGGGAACTAGACTGGCAGACAGTTGGACTGCATCTGGAAAAAAGTAGGAATCTGAATTTATTATGAAAAAAAAGAGTCAACACCAACCACAGGATCATGAAAATGGCCTCCGTGTGCCAAGCGCATGTTGGCGTCTTGGAACGGCACGATCAGCTGAAAGACACCCCAGCCTGTGGGAGGCATGGCCAGAAGATCCGCCATCTGCTCGCAAAAGATCCGTAGAAACACAGACAGCCCCTCGGCAATACAATCCTGTAAGGGCTTTTCAAGGACTGGGCCTGCCATGTATATGAGATTGAAACTTCGCATGTAAAATATTCAGTTGTCAGATGAGCATAGATGAAGTATGATCAATTAGTTGTGCATATTGTTCTGTTGTTAGGGTCAGACATATCCTTCCAAGATATATTCAGGTGAATGTATAATAGGAAGCCCCAGGGATCAAGAGGGGGATCTAGAGGCCCCAAATAACTATGTTGTGGTTAAAGAAGCCAAAGATCTTTAATAAAGCACCACTGCCCTTCGCAGGAAAAGTTCTGAAGACGTTAAAAAGTAAATGTCAGTTAAATATGCAATCAATTAACTTTGAATTATGAAACCCCGGACCGCTAAACTTTATGAAGTTAGTCTCTTCAACAGTTCAGTAATCAATTTCCTGTGCTAACAGGCTGAAGAATGCTGATGACATGCTTTTTCGCTGATCTACACAGAAAACTTGCGCTATGCCCAGGAAACCCTTTTTAATAATGTTGCTCTTTTGCAATATCCTGTTTACAGTTACTTTAAGATAGTGAATGCATCACTGCTGTCCATGCAGTGTTTGCCTCACAGAATTCAGAGCAAATGGAGGAGGTCATCTGTAAATAAATCTAAGGCTGAATCTTGCAGCAGCCTGCGTGCTCAGCACCTCGGCCTGACTTGTAAACATCATACATTTTACTGCCAGACAACACAATGAAACTTTCACGTTCCGAATCACTTTGGAAAGCCCCACCGGGGTGCGGTAGGTCATGTATACAGTGTGTGTTTTATCAATGGTACTGCTGAGATGAAGCTCAGCCTCACTGGGGTAAAGCCCATTGAGAGTACCATGAAGACAATAGCTAAAGTGAGCTTTGCTGTAATATAAGAATTCATTTAGCGGGAAGCTAACATAGCATCCAGGTATGAGTTTTAATAAATACCACAACACTACTGCCTGTTGATAGCTGCTGTCATCAAGAGTCATTAGAGGTATTTGTGTGAAGCCCTACAACTTAGACACCTGGCTGTTACCAGAGTTAACTATTTATTTCATGATAGCTCTCAACTTTCTTTTCCCATCTTCATCTGGGGCCTTATAAATGGGCTTTCAAATCTATAAAGTCTGCAACAGAAGAACACCCTTCTTAAGATGTCTTTCGATATGTTCAAAGCAATTTTATTTCTGGTCAGACCTCACAGGTCTTGTCTTAAATATGTCTTTCAGCAGGACATATTTAAATGGCTTAATGGACAGGCATCCTATCCAGGGTGTACCCCATCCTCTATGCTGCCTTGGACACGCTCCAGGACACCAGCAACCCCATCCAAGATAAACAATTAGTAGATGATGCATGGTTAAAAACATTTACCCAATGCCACCAGATCTTGATTTGGCTTTGTATTTGCATCAGAAAACATTTGATAAATCCCTAATACACATAGAAGATACCAGTTCTTTGGACAGTATTAAATATGCTTACTGACTGTCATTGTTTCAGCAATGATATCCACTTTATGGTCTTCTTGATTTTACAAAGGTATTGATCAACTAGTTTGCAAAGGAGGTTGTTTTTTTAAAGTTTTACAATTCAGTTTTTATTTTATTCAGTTTTTGTTGTGCCTCGAAACTGATTATACATAGCATCTCATTTCCGATCGTCAGCCTGAAACTTCTGAGAAAGGAACTAGAGGAATCATCTATAATGCCACCTAATTACGGAGTATAGGATTAGATGAGTCACTGCGAGGGTTCCTGCTCGTTGCAGATGGCAGGGGAATACTTTTGAGGTAGCTCTGAATGTCACCTTTCTGAACCTTCTTTTTTTAACTGGCAAATCCATTTCAATCACCATAACTTCCTTAAAACTATTTAATAAAAGGGAAGTGGGAATACACTGGAGAAGGGCGTTGAACTACACTGCCATGAAGTAATAGCATAGAATGAAAAAAGAACAGAAAAAACAGTAGTGATGACACATGAGGTTGTGGGTGGGAAAATGCTGAACTAACCAATCAATGCTGGGGCTTAATGAGACTTCAGAACCTGTGATGGGTGGGAGTATCCTGAACTAATTAATCAATGCTGGTGCTAAATGAGGCTTCAAAACCTGTGGTGGGTGGGACTATCCCAAACTACCAATCAATAGCCAGCAAGGGTTAGTAGTTTAGGATATTTGCACCTGCCACGGGTTTCAAAACCTCATTTGTCCCATCACTAAAAAACAGCATGTAAATAAATACAGGTTTGCCACGTGGGTAATATTATTGCTTTGTCGCAGAGACATGGGAAAAGGCAGGAAAGACAGGTGCTATTATTTAATCTTACATCAAATGAACTTTCTGTGAGAGTTCCATTTTAATTATTTAACCCATGCCTCAATAGGAATCACTATACTATGAATTAAGAATGTATATGTATTTTATCTGAAGCTCTTCACAACATGCATCCTGGTGTTACTGGATTGCCTGCTATTAGCTATAAGGATGCTTTATTCAGCTGCAAGCTCGGATCAATTGACTGATTTAAACTAAAAACTTACTCACAGAGGTTCTGATTCATTAGCTCACTGTTCAAAAAAGAGTGACTTTACATAATTATCTACCCTAAATAGTCATGCATCATCTGAAAGAAATGCAGCGTTAAGCTGACCTAGTTTTCCCTCACAACGCCGTATGTCTGACCCAGCTCCATCTGGGACAAGCAGAGAGCGATGACAACCCTTCTAGAGAAAACACAACTCGTGGCAGCATAAACGTTCATAATTGTGCTGAAATATTTACTGCCCTTTTGGGACTATTTACCAGACAAATACCTCCTGCCACGGACACAGCTGTCATAAAGGGACATCTCTTCAGTGAAATAGCCACCAGCGAGCGTCTTACTGTCCATTTTTCAAACTGCAATGGATCCAAACTGTGCCGAACACCAGTTCCGGTGAACTCCAGAAAAGCACTTCTTATTTATATTGCGTTGTTGAGACCTCCTAATCAAAAGTATACTAAAGGAAATTAACAGAAATGCTTGTGTACTATGAATACGTTACATTTTTTTCCGTCACGTCACTGTTGGACGAACACAGCATTAACACTGCCTTAACATTGCACTCTATCCTGACCCTTGTGGTTAGGCGAGTGATACACGTAGCTTCATTTAGGCTAGTCAGTGAAATCAAAAATGCAGTTAAGAGAAAAGTTCAATTGTACACTTCAATAAAGCTGTCGCGCACAGCCTAGAGATTTGCGTTCATGAATATTTATTGAAATGTCAATATTAAAAAGTATTAAAAAATATTAAAACTTTTCTAAAGCCATAAAATATTCCAACATCCATTCGCTTTCACTAATTACTTGCAGAGGGGCCAGACCTAGGATACACTGGGGCATTGCCTGGAGGACACAGGATCTTTATTGAGCATGCTCAAACAAACTTATTTGCTGAATCACATGGTAAGGGAAATAAAATACCTGAGAAGCTTGTCTTTAAGAATTTGCACTGGAGGTCCAACATAGGGAATATGTGCCGTGCTGCCGAGGCAAAATGCAGCTCAGTCACATTAGAGCCAAGAGGATATGTTGCTACTTATTGAGCCGACGTGTCGCCTTGCTCTCCAGCGTGTTAGAGCAGATAGTTAAGCGTACTAGCACTCACTTCCTCGGGGTGATAACGGTGCAAGCTCGTTTTTGGCCCGGGTGATTTCCCGTATGGGTCAGCGCTTCCTGGCTGAGATTCCATGCAGAGCTGCTTACCGTAGTGCAGGGAGCTCGTCCAGCACAGACCAGCGTCTGGCTCTCTCTTACCGCCTCAACTGAAACCCGGCCATGCAAATCTGCTTTCCCTGTGTTATCGGACTCACTGCTGTTGCTGCTACAAACCCCGCAGGAATGAAAGGATTCCCAGAGAATCTTGGGCTAACCCCCCAGATGTGCAGAAACATCTTTATTTGCACATTGGAGGTTCGCTTTGAAAGCCTGTCTAAGNNNNGCGTTGAGAGGGAGCTGATACAGCCAGACTGTGAAATAAGACGTGACGTTTTGGCCTCCGCTGGCATGCAGATTATGCAGGAATAGAGAACACTGCTGCTCCTACATTAAACTGATGTTCCATGCTTCCTGGAAACGGTATCCGCTGGCAACACACAGAAACGCTGCAATTTGGGTCAAAACCGCCGCATGGCCATACCGCCATTAAGTCACCAGGGAAGCACTTGATTCTGCGTACAAACTGAGTGCTTCCTCGTTGTAAAGCCTACGATCATTTCCATTGGATGGATCCACCGGAGCAAAGCACCCTGCACTAACTTGCCATACACGGCCGTATTTGTGGTTAATTTGTACAGGCAGATGCCAGGGGTCCACCGCCCCTTGGCGAAGGTTCATGCCTCAGTGACACATCCCGCTTTTATCCCGATGATCTTTATCGTCTGTCCCAGGAGCATTGTCAAATCATGGCGCAGTTGCCCTAATGATCATTTACTAATTGCATATTTCCTCCCGACAGATGCTGCTGGAATTTCTGCCAGCCGAGTATGGGAGCGACCGGCAGGGGCGATGCCAGATGACGTCCTCAGGGCACCTTCGTGCCGTGAGGAGGGCCGTGACCAAAGTTATTCTGGTACAAGAGAGGTAAAACAAGTTACGCAGACCAAATACAACACTTCTACAGTATTCATGGGATTGCATGATTTGGCAGTAATATATTCTCATTTGCAAATAAATCAAAACCACTGGACCAGTCAGAAGTCATAACATGTATCAAATCCTCTACAAACAGGTATAAAACTTTGATCTGGCAGATCCTCTTTTTGATGACTAATGAATTATTATTATTCCAGACTTTAAACTGCATTTCTATATTTGGCGTTTGCTTGCTTTAAATAACATACCCCATGGTTTAATCTGCAACCCCTCTGAATTAATGTTACATAACCTCTCCATTTCACACGGATCCTCGTTTACGGTTTTTGTTTTGTCCTCACCTTTTTCACTCTAGATAAATTGGGAAAAAGATATCCCTTAGCTTTCGGAAGACCCACTGTAATTCAATAGCATCACCATTATTTGTCATAATTTATGATGTATACTTCATATAAGATGTATCTCCTAGGCATCTCCTCCTATCTCATTCCCTCAGTTTTTGATGCAGGCTCCAGGCTCACTGTGACCCTGTACAGGCTAAACAGTTATGGAAATGCGTGGATGTATCGAGACAGCAAAAAAGGCATTCATTTTCTGCGCATCTTGATACCATTAATGTTGATGAAATTCACCTTTTGTGAAATCATGCATATGCAGAATATGTCAAAATTCAGCGTAATCAAAACCGCAGCTATGAAAATTAATGAATGGCTACAATGCCCTTCATTTTAGAAGAAAACGTCAGATTCAGGCATGTCTGTCCTGTACTGGGTTTCGGTGTAAAACCCCAGGAATCCTACCTCTGATGATGATGGTGGTGGACTTTTTGGCTGGGTTGCCCACGTTGTTGTTGGCGACACAGCTGTAGATGCCAGCCTCCTCTGAGGTGATGGCGGGCAATGTCAGGGTTCCCCCGTTGAGCACACTCTTGTCTGGAAGTGGCTCTGAGTTGCGCACCCACGTCAACGTGGGCGTGGGCTCTCCCCCGAAGGTGAGGCACACCAGGGTCACGGTTTGCCCAGGGTTCACCACAATGGGGTCCTCCACCAGAAGTTTAATAGTGGGCGATGCTGGAGAGCGTACAAAAGACATCACCGTAAATCACTCTCATTACTGTACTTCAGCTCACAGCATAGATAGCGGCTAACAGACCCACTATATTATGATACTTGGTCTGACATCAAATTGGTCAAGCATACGCTAACTAATCCACTTGCCATACTCAACTAACTGAGATTCTAGCCTGGTTAATGCCTCAGCATTAGCCTTATTAATAATTTCAACTCAGAATGGTGTGTTCTCAAATTTCAAGCATGTTGTGTAACTCAGAGTTGGGAGGATGAAATGATGTAGGCCCAATGTACACCCAGAAGCACAAACCTGCACGTTTGCCCAAAGCGTGTCATTTAAGTGACTACCACGGAGCTGTGTGGACAAAAGGCCACACCTGTGATATCTCCAGCTCATTCTTCACTTGAGCAAAACAAATATGTACATATGTAAATTTCTAAGCTCAGTGCCACTGGGTAATAATAAGCAATTGAATAAGCAAAGCGTGGACAATGAGAAGTGGTTTTTATGTTTATTCCATTTTTTCCTCATGTAAATCTTCACTTCCTCGAGTCTAACCGTCAAATATGGCAACTTAACAGAAATTATGTGTCTTGTTCCCAAAAATGATGTCATGTTGCAAATAGGCAAAGATGAGTCAACAACAAAAAGAAAAAGCTAATCATAGATAACGCAACTTGCATACATTAGCTCTGCCTTCCTACAAAGAGATCTTTCCAAGAAGAACAGGAAATAGCATGCAAAAACGGGAACGAAGGACATCCCCACTAAAATCATACTCGGCGAAATGTGGTTTGTTCCAGCCAATGACCACACATGAAAACGATGGCGCCTATACTGGGCCAGAGGGTCTAACAGCTTGCTTAGCAATGAATCCAGCACATGCTGAGGTACAAATTGTTTTAGTGCTGGTCCGGGGATGAGCAGAGCAGTCGATCTCCAGGGTGCACTGGGGCAAGCTGGCTTCCTCTTCTATCATTACGTGCTTTTGGTGTGGCCAAGGTGTCACCCAGGGGAATTTTTGGTGGCTCCAATAAAACCAGCCAGACCTGTCTCCCCTTAATGGGACTTGGGTTGTGCTTTTATTATAGAAAAACTGGAGCACCCACTGGGACAGATAAGGGAACAACCAGACTATTTGCTTAAGACTACTTTGTCTAAGAAGGGTAAAGTGGAATGGGAGGAAGAGTACATCAACGCCTAGACCATCTAATTAATTTTGGTCAGAGAGGAATCGAAATAGTACGGGTGCCAGCTGGGAGCAAAAAACAGCTTTATTCAGTGCTAAAGCCTACATAACTCCCTTAGTCTAACCACTCAGCACTCACAGGTGTCGAAGTTTCAAGGTGAGTCAGAGACTATGTTTGGTGTTGAATGACTCTAAGTCAAAGCCAGACTATGGACCGTCACCTTCACAGGGTATACACCCACAGGCACTGGTGGGGTCGATTCTGAGTCAACATGGCTTTGAATTGGGTAAGAAAACTAATGTATCGGGAAAAAAACCCTGCTGATAAGGCGGGGGTATAAAAACAGAATAGGGGTAGATTTGATCCCCAGACATGGGAGCTAAAGAGATGAGCACAGTACGTGCTGAGACACTAGGTTCCCTGGTGTAGAAGCTGCCAGCATGTTTTTGGATGGGAAATCTTCGTTGGTACTCCAGTAGGTTGTTTTTTTTTTTTTCCAGACTGCAAAGCTCAGTGTTTCCTGCGATTAGACATGTCCCCCAGGTGCACCCCCCAGTCAAGTTTACCTGTTTTGTTGGTGAGCCTGAAGAGGACGTTTTTATCCTGGATCCCACACACGTTGCGGACAGAGGCGATGCAACTGTAGTTGGCGTAATCCTGAGGCCGCAGGTTCTTCAGCTTCAAGATCTTCGTTTCCCCCTGCAACTCAGACCAACAGCCACAGTTTACAGCTTATCACAGCGACAGAGCTCTCTTACTACGTTGCGCCCCAAGGTGCAGGAAATGGAGGCCCACTGGCAGCTGCAAGCACACTCAGCTTACAATCCCAGAGTTTGACTGAAGACATTCAGTACACTTTTTATCCTTCACCACAGAAGCTTCATTCACAACAGTGAAAAATTCCTTCACGGAAACTAAATTTCATCAAAAGAAATTCTTTAAGACTGGCCTAGTGAAGTTTTGTACACTTTCACCTTCCCCAAACTATGAGTAGGCAATTTGACCCTGAAGCACCAGAGGGCATATTTTTAACTTAGCACGCTCCGGCGTAATTGAAGACTATGGTCTGCTGAAGAAGTCTTCTCACCTGCAGTTTTAGATATGCAGTCAATCCCGCGCTAACTGAAAGGTAACTCTAGAACTCGTACTACACCTGCCCAAGGCAGAGGACCAGAGATTGGACTGCCCAGTCAAAGACTGTTTATCTCTGAAAGAAGAATGCCTTGGTGCACTTACTTTGATTGCCATCCATACTGATTATTCCTTGGTTCATGCATGAAGGTCAGAACTGAGCAACGTACAATTTATTTTTGAATCAAGGTAAATCAAACATCTCCGTCAAGAACAAGCATCGTTTAATTCAATGACTTAATGGCAAAGGGAGATATATTTCTCTAGGTGTGCAGCAAAGCATATGGTAGATGAAAGCATTAATCTAAATTTTTTGCCCAGTGAGGAAACTGGGTGGTCATTACTCCAACACTTCTTTAATATTGCTCTGTAATTTTATTAGCCATAAATGAATACTCTCCATCGCTGGCACCCATGAAAACAGCTCCACACTGAGGTGCCAGTTGATGTATCGGTAAAAGTCCCGCTCAGAAGACAGGAAACTGCAAAGTCGCCAGTGCCTACATAAGCTTGGGTAGACCCTAGGTATCCGCATCAGGAAAAGTCTCATTTTCGTGAAATTCGCGGATGAAACTCAGAGCAACATCAAACACCTTCGGGAACGCTTTTGGAAGGAGCCGTAACGTCAAGCGTGTCCCTCGATCTGCAGCATGTCAGCGCATTTTGCGGGGAAAGAAGTCGGAAATAAAAGAATGCAGAGAGGTCCCACGTGGCATGTCAGCCTTTGCTAATTACTAGCACGACTGCCTTTACGGGATTTGAGGTTCTCCGTCTCGGCTTTTATCTGCCTCTGTGACACGGTTTTGTGAGCGACATGGTACTGCCGATGAGTTCCCCAACTCATCTACCAGGCAGTCAGACAGTGTCTCTACTTCCTGATTGTTCCCATCAATCTCCTGCCTGCTCAGTGAGGGCCCACCACTGCCGGAATTGCTTCTGCGGCTATGAGATAAATGTCCTTGAAATTATGCTCTCACTACATTTCAAAGCGAGGTCCTGAAAAAAATGGCTTTTTCAAGGAAGATGGACTCTTTGTATTAACAAATAAATAGAGTCAAACAGAACAAAAACGGAAGCTTCCTGAAGAGAAAGCAAACGCAAATAACCAAATAAAAACAAACAATAAAATATATGTGTACACCTCAATATGAATAATATATCCCAAAGTTGCACTTTGTAAATCTAAAGATCTATGCATTTTAGTTCACAACTGTCTGCTAAACCAGCTTTTCCCTCTTTCTCTGGGTCTTTGAGCTTTGCCTACACATATTTTCTCACAAGCTTCACACGCCATAACCAGGCATTAATCAAGAACAGCAGGAGGATTAGGTAGTGCATGCTTGACTAATCTGAGGCCAGACTAACTATTACAATGCCTTTCATTTTTTGCTTTATCAGAGAGAGTCCTTAAATATTTGAAACCAGGAGAAAGCTGTGTCAGATGTTTTTGGAGTGCATGAGGTGGAAGTGGATTCTCATGCAGTGTAAGTCAAAGTCTAATAGAACTCTGGTGGTTTTGGCCACAGGCCTCTGGCTTACCTGTGTGAAGAAGGGCTCATAGATCTCCACACCCTTGTCAGATCCCTGGGAGAGAACCTCATAGCCGCGTCGCCAGCTGTAGCGAACAGGAGGGTTGGAGTTGGCCACGCAGCGCAGGAACACTGTCCTTTCATAATAGAACTGTTCCTTGGCCTCGCCGATGCTCTGGTGCACAGTCACTATGGGGTTGTCGAGATCTGTAAGAGTGAGGCAGACACACCACAGAGTGGTCAGGCTGAGGCAGGGGATGACCCTCTCATTTTTAGTTTCTCGCTTGAGCATCGGTTTCCAGGGTGACACAAAGGGGGCCTGATTCAATAAGTTGGCCTTAACCCCCAGGCTTAAGCCTGAGTGGGTGACTTGCTGTGTGCCACCTTGCACGGCTCCACATCCTGGGTCACATGCTAAGCTTCCAGTATTCTGCTTAGGGGCAGTCTGGATGAAACCGTCAGGCTGAGGAGCAGCTCACGTGCACTGGGATTCCTATCTGGCCGCAGACGCAGCTGACATGACCAATGAATGAAAGTTTCAGGTATTTCAGTTCTCCGTTTCTGTCATGCAGTCGCTTCACTGCATGTACAACTACCTTGGAAGGCAGCATGTGCTACTGAGGAAAGAGGACGCACCACAGCTTTCCCCTGAATGGGGAATGAACAATGGTTATGACATCATTAGGAGATGGAGCTCATAGATCAGCTTTATGACACAGAAAGGGTGTGTCCACCTTTTTCGGCAACATGATACCACCACTGCTCTGTGCTCAAACACACCAGAACTTTCTCCTTTGCTCTGTGTGCACTCCAAGTAGCCCGTGTGCGTTGCTGTGGCAACAGGTACAGGCCTAATTAAAATGAATACAAACTGACATGCAGAAGATGAGCAGCAATCAACAGTATGTAGAAGCTATATGACCACGATGTTCAACAATTAGAAAGGGCAATGGGAGACAACAAACAGATAATGGAAAAGCAATAAACTATTAGCTGCTAACATTTGTGTATATACTGTACAGCTAGTTAAGTGGATGTAAGCAGTGGCCATTGCGGTACACTCATTTGTATCACTTGATGTGAAGACACATCCATCCACCACGCATAGCCATTCATTTAGGACAACTTCATTATGAGTCTGGAGCCCAGTGCTGAGATTCACACACACACTAGGGACAATTTGAACACATCTGCTCACTTAAAACACAAGCTTTTAGACTGGGGAAGTAAGCCAGACTACCTACACAAGCTAAACACACAGCACCAAGGTCAGAATATATTTCCATGAAGGTGAGGCGCCCGGTAACGCACAGTTAAAGTTGAAATCAGTACTTCGGTAAATGTTATGACTGCTGCAAACAGAATGAGTCCTAAATCTGGTGCAGTCAAAAAGTTTAAACTAAGAGTGTAGCAGTTGCTGCTATTAACAGAGACAGAATAAGTTCTGTTAGTCTTAGAGGTGGATGAGCCCTACTCATTTATGAATAATTCTGATACATTAGATGACATTAACATGACAATGTGCACTTGTAGGAAGTTGCTTCTTATTTCCAGTAACCTAAAATGCTAAAAAAAGTGGTCTGCAGTACCTGTAATGGGTGAAAGTTCCTAGGGAAAATGGCTGCCATACATCCCTAATGAGGAAGCTCTAGCCTATGACTCTATAATAGTTTTTATGTAGATCCTTAAAATGATCAACATTGATATAAATCATATATAAAATATATGTTTATCGCTCATTTTCTTTAGATGGTAGATTTATTTTTGAACAGGATCAAATGGGATCGTCAGGACGGCTATGACCTCCTTAAATCTAGGCCACTCAGTCACATAAGCTCAGTGTACTAAGCTGGGGGTATATTTCAAATGAAAATGATGAGCAGACATTGTTGACCTAACATTCAGTGCACCGCAGCAAAAAAAGTTACAGCGTTCACCGTGGTTTCCATCATGTCTGCCACAAGCAGGCATACCGCTCTTCCCCTTATGGGGAAAAAAAAACATGGTTTTCAAAATACCACACCAACTCTGTGTGTTTTTTTTTTCCACAACGGAAAGTTTATATCTTCACGTTTTCACTTTTAGTTTCACATGTGGAAAATACGTCTCTCACGTGTGAAATTCCAAGAACCGCATGTGCTTCTTCCAAAGGAGTTGGTGGACGCCATTTATTTTGTTTGATGCCACCCACTGCACACAACTGGTCAAAACAAGTTACAATGTCGGTTGTGTAACCCAATCACAGTTCTGCAACCAAAATTAATGAATTCCGGACATAGCTGCCCGATCTTGTTCATGAAGTCTACATCTACACAGCAGTCGCAGCAAGACTTTAAATACATACTAATGACCAGCAATTTAGTTGAAGTGTTTTGTTTTTTTTTTTAATTTTATTTTTATGCCAAACTTTTCATTGCTGCCTATGTTGGCCAGGTCTCTATTGTAAAAGAGATTAAATCACACTGGGACTAACCTGGTTAAATAAAGGTTTAATAATAATGAAATAAGAAATTTCCACTAAACTAAAAGACCCAAAATTGAGCAAAATCACTGTTCAGCCTCTTGTGCTGGTAGGGTGAACTATGAAATGTCTTTTTGCATCTCTTCAGGTATGTTTTTGTTTGTCTCAGACGACGTATACGGCATTGTTTCAACTTTTGGCTAATTTGCACATATTTTTAAGTATACCCATGCCTAATCTTCACGTGAGTCTAACACAGTACTGCATTTTCACAGAGTATAGCCTTAAGGCCAGGGCAATGCAGGGAATGCGGTTTCCGTCAGCCTTTGGCACAAGGCAGGGTGGAGAAACCAGTCCACTGTTCACCGACCCACCAGGTTGCTCTGATGGGTGACATGTCAATGTCCTACAAGAGTCTTTGTCGTGGACCACTCTGGGATTCTAGTATGAGGTTTCACCATGGCAACAATTATATATTTAGTAATATCTACATCCTTTAAGTACTTTTGTAATGCATTTCATCACAATTAAAACCTATATTACACTGTAATAATTTAAATCAGGGACTGGAAATGATTACACAAATATCACACACACATATAGCATGGCATGGTGGCATGTCTGTGTGTATATGTGTGTACCCTTGTTTATAATACATGACAGAGACAAAATGTTCCCAGGAGGTAACAAAAACCGGACATTTTTACCTTGTGGGGACATTTGTTGTGCCCCCACGCAAGTAAACTCAATTTTTTAAAAATCTGTGAATGCAATCAAAAAGCAAAAGAGCCTAAAGTCTTGTATTTTGTTGGGTTACTTATGGTTAAGGTTAGGGCTGGGTAAGGGTTAGGGTTGCCATAGTTAGGAATAGGGTTAAACCCATAGAAATGAATGGAAGGTCCCCACACGGTAAGAAATACAAATGTGTGTGTGAGCCTTGCTAAGGATTGGCATCTATGCCAGGGTGTACCCTCCTGCATCTTTAGAAGATGGATGGATGTATATATAATTAGTCCCAATGTTAATTAGCACTTGACATCAACTATTAGTGAAGAAACATACATTGATTTTTTATAATGGGAATCCATTCAAATTCATGTGAATCCAACATTCAGGCAAGAATTAAGCATTAGGTTTTATCTTTCGTTCTTTCCACACCACTACCTCACACATAAGAAAAAATGTATGCAATTACTGACACCATCAGCCAACATTTCTGCGTGTGGTCTGCACTAAATCCCTCTAACATCACTGCATATGATTTAAAATACCATAGCATAATGCTCTCATTTTTGGCACAATTAATTAGATGTCACAACAGAAAACAACAACAACAACAAAAAGAATAAAACATTGAAAAGTAGACACTAAAACATTAAACTTTGGTTTCAGAAAAGGTTGTGTGATCCTGTGTCTCTTAATTTTTAAAAAAAGTACTGCAAGTCAACAATTTTCAGGGAATGCACTGAATCAGTCCAAGTAAGACGGACAGCCTCCAAGATGACAACGCCATGAAAACAATTAGGTGAAAGAAGGCACTGTTTCTAATGTCAGCCATTGATATTGTTCTTTAGTTAGGTGGAGCTGCAGGCCGTGTTGCTGTGTACCAAAAGCACTCGCTGTCAAATTCAGCGCATGACAAAATGTATCCCTGCGAAGGAAGAGACACGGTTATGCATCAATTTATCCTGCACTGGTGGTCCAGCACGATCATGCGTCTTTTTAAATGGGTATTTTATTGCTACTTACTATGCTTGGCAGCTGTGAGTGGGATATAAAGGGAGTGTCGTTCAGGGGGATTGTGTAGAATTTGTGAGGACTTTGCAAATTCTCTTCATGTCTTTGTGAGGTTCCCCTGATACTTGGACTCCCTTCCACCATCCAGAAACTGGTCAGAGAGGGATATTTAGGTAAATTAGAATTTCACAGTGTGTGATTGTGAGCATGAGAGCATGCTCTGTGATGGAATAGCACCCTGACCAGCATGATCCCCTGCATTATGTCTGGGACAGACTCCAGGTTTATGTTACTCTCTGCTGGACAGGTGGATGGGTTGACGGAAGTAGACAGCTGAGGATGAATTTTATCAGGTTCTCAAATGCAGAATCTATCCTGCTTGCTCCTGTGGGAAGTCTATTCTTATCTTTAAGTAGTAGGCAGCTTTCAATCAGGGCATGTTGATCTGCAAAGAGTCATATTTTAAAGGAAGCAAAATTGACTGTGTGCAGACAGACACTGGCTAAATTGAAATATATTAGACATCAATGAATTTAGTTATTAGAGACAGTTTTAGGGGTTCATTTAATATTGTTGATGATGCTAGTTTTTTTTTTTAAGGTGCACTGATCTTGTACCTTTCTATTACCTTAGTGACTTAGGCATTAAATAAACAAATCAAGTATTCAGCAGGTGTTTTTTTTTCTTTTCTCCCCCACGTAGCTAAGAGGCATATAGCAATGTACATGTATGCTCTATTCTCAAAGATGACCTCAGCCACAGGGGACTGCAGTGAAGAAGGGAAATTACTCGGAGTCGTCTTTAAAGGAGCTACATTAGAATGAGTTTTATATAATGGCACCTAGAATGCCTAGCATCTATTCAAACGGGCCAACGAGGCATTCGGACACACTGGGAAGGAAGGAATAACAAGTAGGACAGATACAAGATAAAAAAATGTACAGTATTTCCAAGATAATAATGATAATATTATCATAGTGAGCAATAATAAATCCTTCGGAAGATTCACATTTTATATTGCCAGTACCTTTGCAGTCTTTCTCCTTTCTCTGCCAGTAGTTGAGAAACTGCATTTGAAGACCTTACAGTAAATAACCATGGTAATGCTATGCTTAAAAAAGTATACCAGCAATTCTACTGTTATAAGACCACACACAAGCAGTTGCTAGAGTCTGTGTGTGTCTGTGTCGTGTGGCCTTCGTCTGTGTCTGTCTGTCTGTGTCGGGGGTCTAATGTGCAGCTTTCACCCAGTACTATGCTGAAGAGTTATTTGTGAAAAAAAGAAAAAAACCATACATCAGGCTTGCAACACTGTCAGTGCTTTTTTACAGACAGGCTGGAATTGTCACAGTCGAATGGACTAGTAATAATCTCAGCTTGATTACATGTAATGCCAGAGACCTCTCTGACACTGGAGGCTCAGCTTTCAGTGTTTAAAAAAAAAAGCACATTATGTCCGAGATGAGCACTCTATTCTCATTCCGTGTCGTGAAACCAGTGCATGTGTGAGAGGGGTAGAGAGTGATGGAGTGAGAGAGAAAGGGAGAGATTGAGGGTATGAGAGAGGGAATGAGAGTGCAAGAGTAAGGGAGAGTGAGAGAGAGAGAAAGTGAACGATAGAGAGAGGAAGCAATAGAGTGATAGAGAGGGAGGCTGAGAGGAATAGAGAGCATGAGAGAGGGAAAGAGAGAGTGAGATGGAGAGAAAGAACGAGTGAGAGGATGCATGGTGAACGGCTGCAGATCTCACGTTTGTACTGGGCCTCTTAAACGAATGCTACTCAGGGAAAGGAAACAGCTCTGTGTCACAGAATAAATATTTTTCCTTATTTGGTATTTCATTGTTTTTATTTGTATTTCTTTTACAGTAACAGTTGTACATGTTATAATTACTGTTTTGAGTATCTCTCTCAAGGTTTGCATATAAAACCTGTCACAATGATTTGTGGTATTTATCTGGGATAAAAAAAGACCCCACAAAAACTTTCAGTATGCGAAGCGTTTTTATTAATATTAGAATTTAAAACAGAAAACCTGCTAAAGCCAAAAAACAAATTTAACTGTAACCCACTAACGGTAGCCCAAATAATGTAAAAATATAACAGAATGATTGTTTATGGCAGCAACTCTGTTTTAACTCCAAAGCACGAGTTAAGAATGCCTTTTTTTTTTTTTTTTTAAATGTAACATGACTTTGCTCCAGGCTGAGGTACGGAGTGTCATGACATACCGTAGTTACACTGTCTCACTCTATACATTTTGCTTAATGCATTGTGGGGATTTTCCATATAGTTTTTGATACATTTAGCTCCATTTGGTGTGTCAAGTGATTAAAGAATAGCTGTCAAAGTAGCAGTCACATCAACACAGGATTTGGAATCTCTAAACATGATGGTAATGTTGCTATCTCAAGTCCAAAAGCAAACACTTAAAGCAGTGGAAATCCCTTTAGCTATGATGAAGTCATCAGGTTCAGATATTTTCAGCAGGGCCATGACTCCGACCTATCGAAATATATCACCCATACACAATGGGCAGGAAAGATTTTTACTTGTTAATGTTTGGTTTCCCTGCTCAGCATTGCTGTGGGTTCCACCCGGAGGCTATAAAGTAGCATGCTGTCCATTTAAGGAGATGCTAAAGACCTACAAGAATCACAATTTCAGTTGGTTGAGCAAAATTGTCTGACTGTGAAACCCATAAATGCTAGCGTTGAAGTATGATCAGCTGCTCAAAGCAGGACTTACTGCGGCGGCTGTGACTGGCTCTCTACCATTACAAAAAAAAACAAAAAAAAAAAAAACAAGCCCTTAGGGTTCACATGAAACATGTAGAATGATGAGGGAAGAGGCCAACTCTTACTTCAGAGAAGAACAGGGCATCGAGCCAACTACAGTGTGTCAGTCCAACCACAGAAGGATCGTGACTTAGGCCACTGTTTGAGGGGGTTGGCCAAAACCTTAAAAGATACAAGTGCTTTCATTTTCGCTCAATTCCTAGAATTAAGAAAGCCATCGGCTTTAAAAGCAGAGCTCCGACGAAGGGGACACAGCACAACAGAGGGCCACTTACTGAAAGAATTCATCAGCACTTGGAAAATTATCTTGCCTTCGTAGCTTTAGATGTCTACATCTCGAACGACACCACAAGTTCAGACGTCACACACTCAAAGGGATGTGTGGCAATGGAACTATGGCTATGTGAGGTCAAAGTTAAACACTACAGGGTGACAATTTTATCAACTTCACTTATTAGAGACAATGAGCAACAACACAAACCTTGGTAATAAACTCTTTACACGGACCTCTATTGGGGTGATTTGATTCTAGATGCAGAGGCAGAGTCGCTAGAACCACAAGCTTGCTCCAATTTCTGTCTATAAACTGTGTCATATAAAGTTTTACACTTTTAAACAAACGTTTAGACGTTTTGACAAAATTATCATTTAAACTAGCACAGGACTTAAAGCTACTATATCTCAACTTCATCTGCCAGTAAAAACATTGGAAATGCAAGCTTGAACAAGCAATAACTGTGCAACCATCAAACACTTACTGGTGAGATTTATTTACTTTCTGCACAAAACTAGCCAAACTTTAGTACATAGATCAATTGGACCCGCGACCACTGCTACTATATGGGGTCCTCTTAAAGCCAGTCTTTGAATGACCATTAGATAATTGTTCTTTCAATCTCCAATGAACAGATGAGAATTTGCATTTGGGATAAGCACTCTGAAAACATTCATGCACCTGTGAGTGTGCCTTTAAGAGGTCGAGCATTCTGAAGTATGGCCATTTTATTTATCTCTTTTGTAGATTATGTCAGGAAGCTTATATCAATATGGTTGCCAGTAGGATAGCTCTGGAAGACCTGCAGTTGGTTTTATTAGCATCAGAGTGCTGCTGGCATCACGCATCAGTCAGGGTTCCATAGAGTTGTGTTATGTATTAGCCGGGTTTCCATTGAGTTATGTTACAGTATAAATGACTGAACCATCACATTTCTGGCTACCTGGGAAATATCTCTCTGGCTTCAGCTCTGGGGTTTGGCAGACAGATTTAAAATATGTTGGTGATTTACAAGGGATGTTCAAGAGCTAGAATGACAGCACATAAAATTAGCACATCATAAATGAAAGAAATTAAGAAAGGAGACATACTGGCCAGAGCATACCATTGGGTTGTGTCCTCTACTGCTTGGCACAGACTGCAGGCTCCCCCATAACACTGACCAGAATAAGCATTTAGAAGATGGATAGATGGAAGAAAGGATCCATCATTGTGCCACACTTTAATTTTACTGCTTTGTTTATATTCTAGATACCCTGAATAGGATTATGTGGTTTGGAAAATGGATTTATAGATTTAGTCTACATGCTACGGTTTATACATTTCTGAGGCACAAGTTGCACGATTGTAAAGAAACGTAACTTTCCTACATATGTCTGCCATTCGGGGTGGCGTGGGGTGAGATCTTGTTTGCCCCTGGGCTCAGACCGTGAAACACTGGACATCTGTCATCTGCCGGAGTCCTCCATTCCGGCAATCTGTCTGCTGCCTCAGCAGCATACTAAAGAAACTCTCCCTACCATCGTGAAGACATCAGGGTTTTCCTGTTAGCAACTGTCAGCCAATCCGTTTCGGAGAGTTGGCTGATATTCTCACATCTACCTTCTGGTCAGGGGATTGTGCTTTTGGTTGCTCTTATTAACCTTTCCTCTGGGTCTACTCTACTATCCCCTACTACAGTTATAAGTAACAGATCCTGCAGCGATAACTTGAATTATTTTGTGCCGTCTATTTCCTACCAAAAGACTGACCAATTTACTCACTTCCATTTAGCCAGCCACCTGAAACTATTTTATGACTATCCCAAATGTGATGAAGTGTTTAACATTTTTGAAGGAAAAGTATTTTACCACAAATGTTAATGTACACTAATAACAGCCAGTCTGAAATGTAAAGGGTGTTTCTGAAAGAATGATGAGAGGCTACAGTCTGCAGGCTACAATTACCATTCATTGTAGTAGTACAAGTGCGCATAATTTGCCCAGATACTTTGAATTTGTTTCATTTTTACTTAAATGCATGATGTAGCCCATTAAACATCATTTAAGGCGGGTCATTTATATCAAAAAGAGCCAAAAAAAAGTTTTCGCAGGCTAGAGGGAGTCAGGTGACTTGGATGATTTAAGGTGATTCCCTTCAACTACCTGTCCTTAATAGACACCGACTTAAAAGAGTGTATTTTTCAATTCTTGCACCATAAGTCCATACACAGAGAGCCATCCTGGCCTGCATTGTGCTCTGTTGTTTACTGTATTAATGAACTTGTCCTGCCCGATGCCAGCCAGAGAAGGATGGGCTTCTCCCTTGAGTCTGGTTCCTCTCAAGGTTTCTTCCTCCTGAGGGAGTTTTTCCTTGCCACTGTCACCTTTGGCTTGCTGACTGGGGACCACGTAATGCACTGTGACAAGATTCCTTGTTAAACGTGCTATATAAATATGCAAAACTGTGCTTATTCTTCTTCTTCAGCAGACAGAAAATATTTGATTTTCAAGTTCACTTTCTCCATCATCCCAAGTCAGGTTTATTTATATAGCGCCCCGCTCCTGTCACTCCTTGTCCCAAATGAACTCCCTAATTCTGTGTCCCATCTCAGCCAAAGCCATTCTCAGAGTCACCCATCCTCAGTAACCATTTATTCAACACAGGGTTAGGTTTCCAATTTTGAACTGCCTTCAGAGATGATAAAATTATTATTTTACTGAGTGATTCTTAAAGTAAAGCTGAGTGAAAAGCATAACTGATTTTCAATGTTGAATAAATCGCCATTCCTCACGGGCATTTACAACCATTGCAACATTATTAAATTTATACCAATAGTGCAATTAAAAGCAATAATCATGCCAAGGTCAAGAATGTCCACTCAACAGAAGTACTTACAGTTTAAAAATTGAACAGCAGCAGGAACACTCTGAAGGTCCCAGTTTGACAGAACCATGTCCCTGATGCAAGATATCCCTTCAACATTATCTCAGTCAATAAGCCTTATAATGTGCTTTTAGGGTTTTATGTTCAGTTTATCCTGTTCACAGCAGCCATCTACAATATACACTCTCCCTGCCCTTGATTTATTCAATCCTATCCAAATTATCAACCTTGAAAATCTCCCCACCAGTATACATTAACCATTTCTTTGTAACGCCATTTCATATACACACATCACTCTGTACGTATTGAATCTGATCAGCTTGCAATGGATGGACTATATTAAAAAATGCAATAATGTGCGATGGCTGGAAACAGACTGCATCTACATAATGTCATATTTAGGTCTGCCCTTCAGAGACCCAGGCCTTGTTGAAATGGCTGTGCTGATTGATTCCAACTGTCTCACACTGTCTGCGATACACTCCAGCCTCCGTTCCATGCCTTTATTAATACTCTTGAAGACACTATCTGTGTGGCTCACCGATACATGAAGCCATTGTTGATTTATCCTTTCTGGTTTTTCAAACCTACATATTAATCTCATAGGCACCGGTTATAACTGCCTACTTGAGTCCATTAACCTTTTTTTAGGGCTGATGAAGATGAAAATATTTTGTACATAAAAGGCATCCATTTTTATGTAGGAAATAAGAATCAAGTGTGATACAGACCAGCAGTAAGTATAAATGTTTCCAGAGATGAGATCAGATCCGGCAGACACTAAACTTTACAGCTTTCTTCCCACATTTGACTTTAACACAAGGCCTTTTCAAACATCTCATATCATGACACACCCGTTTCAATACCCCAGTGTTACCTAGGCTACACAGCTGGCCTGTTTTCTTACAAAGACAAGCAGAATATTGGGTTTGATCAGCAGCAAGTCAGTCTGCAGGACCTCTAGCCTTCCTTCTCTGTGGCAATGGTAGTTTCTGTCTACTGGAAAGCTGCTTTGGCTGGAGATACACTTAATCTCATTTTGCAGTTTCCCACGGTCAAGATCAAAAGGAAAATCCGAGCTGTGGAGACAATGCAAGGACAAAAGTAGTAATCCCACAGCTGTAGCAAACGTAGGCAGCTTCAGACGGTGCGTGTTTACAGCTGAAGCGGTGGGTCGAGGATGGAAGCACGGAGGCGGGCGCTAACGGTGACAGCTAGCGGTTTGGGGGGTGGGGTCCTCCACTCTGAAGTGAAGTAGTAATTACCGGTTTCAAAGTTGGGCAGAGGCTGATGAGAGAAAACAAGGATTGCTCATTTGTACTTCTTGATTCAGGTGACGCCTTGATGGTAGGAGAAATCAAAAGAAACAGAGGAGGATCTCCAGTCCACAAACATTTGATCCATTTAAAGACTCTGAGGTGACACTGCAAATCCATAGGACCCCCACTGTAGGTACCATGCACTGGAAGTATGCCCAACAGGTCCTTAAAACCAGTTAGGCAGCCCCTAAATTTTCCCAGCTCAATCTTTACAGAATAACTTGGGTAGGTTACAATTAACCCATTTATCCTACGAAAATTTACCAGACTCACTAAAAAATTTAATTCATGGTATCATAGCCAGTTGAAGATGTTTGCACTGCTCATTTTAGATTTGCATTATAATAAAACAAGCATCCACCTATAATCATATTAAACTTGTTTCTTGAGGACCAGAAAAAAACGGTCATGCAAGAGCAATTGCCTGAAATGGTTAGATCTCAGGGGGGAAGAACGGCAGACTACCTACACCACAAGCTGTGGGACCATTTCTACCTCTAATTAGCTTTAAAAAAGTGAATTCTCACATAAATATTGACCTAATAACAGACTAACTGGGGCAAAGCATTTGTTGCTAGCAGGTGTAGACATAAACAAAATTGCAATGAAGGTTTATGGATGCCTTTTTTAATGAGTCACATATGGTAAGTCCCCAAAGGCCTGTGCTAAAAAAAAAAAAAAAAGACATCATCTGCATAACACAGTGCAATTTGGCCCAAATTTCCTCCTCATCCTCCACATATCCTGAGCTTTCTCAGTTCTACAAAGGTTCTCTTGTACATCCCTTTAAAGAAGGGTGAGGCAAAACAGCAAACTTCACACACTCAGCTTTCAAAACACCTTGGATATTCTTCTGAACAGTGACGCATGACATCGAGTTTTAAACAAAAGATATGAATTGCTTGCTGAGGCTCTGAGTCTGATGACAATTCTGTGGTGAGTGATGGCAATGCCAGGAATTCAAATTCACCAAAGGTTCATCAAACTTCGCCACTAAGTAGGTAGGATGTTGGGCATCAGACTGTACACACGTTACTCTCAGCTTGGTGCAGACTTCCCAACATTCCACCATCCTCCCAGTCTTCCCCCCCCTCTCTGGGACGACGCCACTAGTGGACGGATCATGTCCGATAACGGGCCTCTTCTCAGGCTAGCGTGAGTTTCACTAAATCACGAGGCAATCGTGGAACATGCCAAGCAGCGATCCCCAGAGTTCTTGTGCAGGAATCGGTGCAAGCTGAAGCACACAGATCAGCAATTTCCACACTATTAAGATAAATAAACAAACAAGGCCCCAAGTCTAAAAATAGCCAGGTCGCTACGATAGGGATCAATCACCACTACCCAGAGGGAACAGCTAGAGTCTGTGCTGGGGGGGTAAAACAGCGGAGTCGGAAAAGGATGAGCCTCTTGGCATACATGAAATAAAATCGATGGGAGACCTAGTGTTCTCTGGTAAGCCACTTCCATCTTGGCCCCCTGTCAGTATTGCTTTCCCATATGGTCTATCTTGTCTTTTCTATTGCAGCAGTGGAGAATTGCATGGAAGGTCAAAAAGACAAAGGCACACAGAGGGAGCGAAAACACAACGCCATACGTTTGCCATTTACGTCACTATTGGACAACCAACATTTGAATTGACACTGTGACCTACATCAACAGCAACCGAAAGCCAGAGCATTCTGCAAAATCAGGTTATGAACTGCTCAAGAACATGAAATACTGCTTATGAATGAAAAAAAGGCAGTCAAAATCGAGACTGACATTTCACTCTTCCAACTTGCGGCCATGTTGGAGCAATTCATAAAAAACATCTTTATCATTTTATTAGCACGTTAATCCCTTTTAGTAGCATAATTTGAAATTAAAAAGAAGACCAAACGCAGCCAACTAAAGTTTTATGCCTGGGAGATGTTGACCTGAAGCATCACTAGTTTTGGAACTGGTTATAAACACACTGTCACAAATCGCTAGTTTACTACACTCAAACTCAGCGGTCAGCCCTTGCAGCTGAAAACATGAACCGATTTGTTGCTGTGAAATGGCCTCACAGCAGCCTTCACATAACAGCTCACATAGCTCAAATCTATGTTTACAAAGTTCTGGCTCTCTCTCAGGCATCGCCAACCTTCTTGCTATCTCCTTACCCCATTCCCCATCCTCTGGTCTGCTTTGAGTTCCACACATGTCAGTAATAACTAAGGGCTCCAAATGACAATAATAAAGTCTTTCATTGGCAAGAAGGCAAGCAGGCCTACATAAAGAAAGAAATGTTTTGCATGATAGTAGAACCTGATTTTTAAACCACAAAATCTTAAGGTATAATGTGAAATGGCACACTGGCTCTTCACAGCAAGGAACAGCACCAAGCCTCGTGCAGGAAGATGCAGAATCTGGAACTGCTGATGTGAAACCTAAACTAATTGAATTGAAGTGGGAACTATAAATATTAATACATTATAACTTGCTATATGAGAAGTGTTGTTTTCTGAACTGACAACAAGAACTGTGAGACAGCAGAGATGAGTACCAATTTCAGAGTGAGGAAATGGGATCACTCCTGCCCAAAGCCAGCAGAACAAAATGGCATGTAGTCGGAATAGTAAATCACCCCTCGGGATGAGGGACACCATCCAGCAAGCAGCGTGTACTCCAATGTTTAGCGATGTAAAATACAAACTGGAAATGGCTTGGAGTTCAGATGGCAGCATTCCATCGACTTCGAGTATAGCACAAGGATAAATATTTTTAAATGAACTGCGCTATAAAAACACGAGAGGTAAAAATTAGGAGCAAAAAAGTAGAGTGATCTGGCCCAGAAGGTAATCCCAAAGCAAATTGAGGCAATGGAGGTTAACACTCACAGTAGACATCAACGCGGATGGACTTGAGGGCAGGTGAGCCCAAGCCATTCTCAGCCTTGCAGTAGTACCGCCCCCCTTGATGCCTCAGGATCTTGGCGATGCGTAGCGTCTCGTTAAACACGCTGGAGTCCTGAAAGCGGTCAGAGGCGCTCCCTGCGGTCTTGGTCCATCGTATCTAAGTTGGGTGACAATGGGGAGAAGGGAGAGAGAAGGCAAGGCAAATTTATTTCTGTAGCACAATATAAAGCTGCGATTCAAAGTGCTTTACAAGTAAAAGTTTAGAAATTTATTTTAGTGTATAAAAAAGCAAATAAAACAAGAATTTCAAAACAAAGATAAATGTACACGTCAAGGGCCACCACAGTTGGGGGATGCGACACCACAAACCAAAGATGGTGAGGACACAAGTGAGAGTGCAAGCAGGGTTTAATGTTAAACAAAGGAATAAACAAAGGTTTTGCTCTGAACACGAAGGAGTAAACTAGACAGGACAATTCTAAAACCATGGGGGCAAGACAAACAGATATGATTACAGCATTACTAGTCCACAAGCCACTGGTAATGCCCCTTACAGACAATACAGCCAACAAAACAGACCAACACAATTGAATGAAACAACAACAAAATGCCAAACACTCAATTTACACAAGAGGGAACCTAAGCAACAAAGGAACCAGGTGAGGCACATGAGGTCAATCAGGGCAAAGATGGAGCTAGAGGAGGAAACAAGGTACATGGGCAAAACCCAAAACCTGGCCAGTTGTTACAGATCAGACGAGGAAACAAGGTAAAAGGGCAAAACCCAAAACCTGGCCAGTCGTTACGGATCAGACGAGGAAACAAGGTAAAAGGGCAAAACCCAAAACCTGGCCAGTCCTTCCGGATCAGATGAGAAAATGCGGTGAAAGGGCAAAACCCAAAACCTGGCCAGTCCTTCGGGATCGGATGAAGAAACAAGGTAAAAGTGCAAAACCCAAAACCCGGCCAGGCCTTCGGGATCGGATGAGGAAACAAGGTACAAAAGAATTGTATTAAAAAGAAAGCCTAAATAAAGAATAAATTAAAACTAAAATTAAAACTAAAGTTATAGGCCCTGTTTTGCTAGGCTATCTAATATGTACAGAAAGCTAGTTCCATTTGTTTGCTGCATACTAACTAAACACAGCTTCACCAATTTTTACTACTCACTCTGAGCACTTCTAGCTTAGCATTATCAGAGGAACTGAAATGTCTAGTATGTTTCCACTCTTCAAGTATATATCTAAAATATGTCGGCCTAGAGCTGTAACTGACTGAACACTAACGCAGACGTTTAAAAATTGGAGTAATATACTCTTTTGTCATTATATCTAAAATTCTAGTGGCAGTATTTTGCACAAGCTGTAGTTCTTTGTTGGCAATGGAGCAGAATGGTCCGTTACAGAGGCCGGCGAGCAGGCAACCCTATGGTTAAAGGCACAGAGGACCCAGATTTTAGGTCCAACTGTCGCACCCCTGTTGTAGTTACTCTGAAAGGTGTACCCTTCATGCACCTGCCCCAATCATCCATCTGTTCCTTGTCGTTCATTTTGGGACATGGTGACCCTGATCCTATTCCACATTAAAATGTGGTATAGGTTTAAAATACATACCCACAACCTATAAATGATACGGCAGGATAAATCCCCTTGCCATATCGTTAGGAGTGTGTGCAAATGGTTTGAGGAGCATGACAGTAACTTCAGCTTATAATAGTTGACAAATACAGTAGGTGGTATGACCTCCTCATGCTGCCAATACTCCAGCTGTGTGGCAAGACATTGATTCAATGAGGACTCTGAACATTTCCACAGGGATGGTGCACCATGCTGACACCAAAACTTTCCACAGTGCATCAAGAGTCCTTAGTGGTTCTAAATGCTGGACCAAGTTAGTCTTACAGATGTTCAATAGCACTAACAACATGGTAAGGGGATTTATCCTGCTGGATTAACTTGTGCCATTGGGGTAGACACCCATCATGAAGGGGTGGATCTGGTTTGCCAGGATGGAGAAGTGACATGGAGTGATCAATAGACCTGCTTCTGTTTAGCTTATGCCAGTCCTTTTATATTGCCTTTCTCATTTGTACCTTTATTGGTGTGCCACCTGGCTGAGGGGAAGAGCCAATTGTTCTACAAGGGGGTGATGTTAATGTTGTGGCTGATCTGTGTATGCATCTCAATCTGGAAATACATACCTTGCAAGGCACTACATAATAAATACACTCCATCCGACTTTGATGACCAACATGGTTTGCTACCTGTGAATTCTGTAAACATTTAAAAACCTTGTATTGGATGGAAAACTGATACGCTAACTTCATAGAAAATATTACGCCTCAGCTTAATTTTTTCATGTGTAGCTATGCATCACCAACCAGGTCAGCTCTACACAAACAAGTAGCTGTCATTCATCTACTTTCACAGGAGCGGCAGTAGGTGATTCTCTGCGAGTCTCCACAAAGGTGCCAAAGCCTGGAGCTGTATCTCAGGCAGCGCCTTTCATAAACTTCAACGTGAAATTGAAACCATGAAAATCTTGAGGAGCTGCACGGAGGCACAAATGATTTCCGGGGAGCTACCAAAACAGGATAACAGCAGGCAAAAACAATCGATAAGTCACAAATGAAACATAAACCTCAGTTATATAAAATTAGCCCAAGCACTGGTACCTTTCAGTAGCCTGCAATGACGGCTCACTGCCACCTACTGTAACTCTGGCATATTACATCACACAGTTGAGGAGACGGCAATGCCAATCTCATCTGAAACATCTGGGCAGTGATGGACCTGGAAACACCTTATGTCTCCAGAACCACGCCTCCCGAAAAATGTCGTTGTGTTTCGCTGTTGATGTTTTTCTTTACCTTAAAAGTCTAGTGTTTTGCATTTGGGATCCTCAGCGGGCAAGACTTCTGACCTATCTATCGCTGTAAAATGGTTTGATGAACTGCCACACAGGCTATGTTGATTGTGCTTAATCTATGTGCTTTTCAGGTCAGAAATGTGCAATTATGGTGTGCCATTTTGCCTGGTAAACCTCCCTTCCATTTGAAGAAAAATTCTTTATTTTATAGTTTATTTATAGTCCACACTTTAAAATACATTTAAAAAACCCGAGGCTATTGTGAACAGTTAAGGTTCATGCAGACCAAACTGACACTTTGGTGGCAAAGTTATTTCAGTATCATATTAACGCTTACATTCACCCTGGATGTCTGAGGTAACACGTCCTCCCGGCTGCCCTATAAACAGCTAAATGGCGTTCAGAGCTACGATACACAGTGTAAATATTTACTTCAAGCAGATCGGTGGATTGGCCCTGTGGGGCAGTCCATATACATATGGGGTATGTGTGGGGTGGGGGATCTACAGTTAAGTGGCACTATCAAACTGTAACTGGATTAAACCAGCTCTGTAGCCCATTTTTAACTATTACAACAAGAATAAGCACTTTTTTTGCTCTTAGCACATGCTGCTTCTAACCTATACACATATACATAATCGATCATAGACACAGGGGCTCCATGGAGCAGAACGTACAGCTTTGCTCAGCTCTGCTACATCTCCCCCCCCGGGGTGCAGGGACCGCGCCAGCCCTGCCACGGAGCGGAGCTAATCGCCCATTCATGCCTTGCACAGCCCTGCCAGGCTTGTCTGAGGCCTCCTGTGTGGGATGACCTACATTGCAACAACACTCCCGTTCATCAGCACAGCCCCTGTGCAAACAAGGGGGGGGGGGGATGCTGGAGTCACTCCAAACCCATGGGTTTTGATTCAGAAGGGTACCGGGAACCACAGATTCCAACAACATACACCCACCCCCCCACACACATTACAAATTACTCCCTGGGATTTGCCATTCGGGCCAACACCGCACCCTCCTGTTTTCCAAGGGCATGTTGGGTGAGCTGCAGCAGGCGCCTTCCTTGTGGCATCGGACTGGGAGACCAGGGAAAGCGTAGGCCTGGTCTACGGTGCGGTGCGGAGGAGAAGGAGGAGAATCCATTTCACGCCTTGCTGAAGATCGAGGTGAGAAAGGCTTTGTTTACATGGCTATTGCTGTTGGTTAGGGATAGCTCTGCTTTGGAATTTCAAAGACTTATCAGTGGCTCCTGGGGGGCGGGGCCTGAGTAGGCCCTCCTCCAGCGAGGTCAGCCCTTCAATTTACTAATGTTCCCCAAAGCAGTGTAGAAGGCATAAACATAATCCTGCAGCTCCCACCATCACAACAAGATTCCGCAAAGAGCGGAAAGCTGAGAGATCCTTCTGGAAACAGTGACCGGAACAAGATTCAAAACTGGTGAGAGAAATTCAGGTTCTCAAGCAGGAGACGAGGGGATCTGATGAATTCCTCTGGCCTTTGCATCAAACATACCAGTTGCAGAGAAGCCCTTCATAACTGAGAATATTAAAATAAAACACTGCAAAGGAAATATAAAATTAAGTTTTAACATGTTGCTGGGTTACTTTTATATGTTGTATTATGCAGCTCAGTAAATATTTATTTATTTACTAAAGCATTAAATCTCAGTGGAGGTCTATTAAACAATACTATGAATAGTTCCTGACAGCTCATTAAAAAAGGAGTACTGTATATTTCAACTCTTTATAAAGAAACAAGTGAAAGCTGCAAGGTACAATCTGCCTGTTCGCTGAATGTCGCCATTGCTAAACTTCGTCCACATGTCCAGTAATCTCTGCTAGGTTGGGCCATGTGCTGCTAACCAGCACAGAATGGGTCATGAGTGTAGTAATCTGTGCAAACTGGCTTGTGTCGAGTGACCAGCACAGTATGGCTTGTATTCCTTGAGCTAGGTAATCAGTACAGGTTAACTTGTGTACCAGATAAACCAGCCCTTCCTAACTCACACTTGTTCAAATTTTACCCTCACGATCAGTCCAAAGATGCAACACAATGCAAAAGGGCAAAATTCGTTGCTACTGACCATGCTAAAACCTAGTAGGCTATTAAGTCTGTCTGCTACTCTGTTTTGTGTAAGTGTATTTTTAGAGGCTATCAATACCCTGTGAGAGAAAAAAAATGCTCAATTAATTTGAGCATGAGGGTTGGCTGAAGAGTTAAGTGCCTAAAAATTGGATGAAAGCTTCAAATAGGCCAGACTGAACCTTGGCACCATTATGCAAAACCCCTCTTCACCCTTGACCTCCGGCACTTACACATTCTCCATTGAAACCTTACAAGTCTTCAGCTCTAATTCTTCAGCCCCCTCCCAGACAGGGTGACATACAGTAGCTTCCAGCGTCATTGTTAATACTAATTATTTACAGGCTAAACACGCACACAACGCAGGGACAAGGAGCCAATGAAGCCCTGCTGGTCAGATTCATTGGTACTGGCGGCACGGGACGATTCTCCTGGGCTACTAAAGGTACTTGTCATTTGGTGCTCGACATGGCATCTTTCAGCCTCTGCCAACTGTCCTCTGGTTAATCCACACATACACCATCATCCTGTACCAAGCATCACCAACAATAGGACTTTTTTTTAAACATATCAGCAAAATAAATAAAGAAATAAATCTCCCTTCCAACATAATGAATTATTATTTGAAATTTCATGAAAGGGTGATTTATAACTGGTATTCATGGCAAGATTACCCAAGTGCTTAAGGGATTTTTCAGTAGAATTATTCTGCTTATTTTTGGAGGCTTGCCCAACCATCTCATTTGTAAAATTAAATATTGTTTTTTTTTTTTTTTTTTTTTGCGGAAAAGGTTAGCTTTTGGGTGGGGGTTGAGGGGGGTTAGGATGCAGCAGGAACAGCTGGGCCCCTCTGCTCATAAGGAAGGAATGCTGTACAGTGTTCTTTTCTCCTATTGCTTCGTGCTTCCCCTGCGAGCCACATTTTGTCCCTCCCAAAACACTTCTGGTGAGATAGCTACCTCACTTGGTATGCCAAAATGGAATCTCTCATCCAAGTTGATCCTCCTCTCTGTCTGTCCCCAAACAACTCAAACCCTAGACCTGCCCTTTTCAACGGCAAGACAAAGACCCCCAATGACCAGGAGGGTCTTCAGCCAAGCTGAACTACGCAGATGATTACAAAATGTAAGCATTGCAAATCCCTCTGGATGAGGGCATTAACAAATCGACAGAAAAGTATAAATCACCATAAAAACAATATTAAGATCTTAGCAGCTGCCAGCCCCTCCATTATAGCCATGATTCTGAAGACTGTATGTGCACGCAAAAACAATACCATTAGCACATCATGTTTTGACATGTCACGGGGCAGGAGTAGGGAGTGATGACAGAAAACAAGTAGTTCTCACTGGCTCCCTCGAGAGGGTAAGTGGAGAAGGAGCACAGGGAGCCTGGCTCCTGGTTGGTGGAGAGTGGTACTCCTTTTCCGCCAGTGCACAGTTCGTGCTGGTGCTAAGCCAGTGCTGGAGCCAAGCCTGACTGTGAACCAGTGCATGTTTCCAGAGACTTCAGGGCCAAATTTGAGGCAGCAACGACATCACCGACCTGTTCCAAACTTACCACAAAACAAACATAGCTGACCACCTCCTCTGTCTCCAATGATTACTCCTAGCATTGATGGTTTATTCACAACCAAAGTGGGGAATGTGCTGATCTGATATCCAGTATCATTATCGAATTGATACTGACCAAAAAACATTTGATTGGTTATTAAAAAAAATATAATCCAGTATAATACACGGGCGAGTGTTGCTTCACCTTGCCAAACTGGCATTTAATTTCATAATCATTCCTTTAGAGGATTAGAGTTTTTGTTTCACAGTTTGAACATATTTTAGATGGCTGTATTACACATGGCATGCAAATGGCTCAAAGGTTGTTAAAATGGAAACAAGAAGACCACCGGATCAGCATCTATATTGACTGATATTTTAGGTTGTGTTATCAGTATTGGTATTGGAGATGAAAAATTGGTATTAAACCATTCATAATACAAAGACAAGACAATCTTTACCCAGTTCAAGGAGACTGTCATGAATTCAGATCAATCTCTGTTTAAAAGACCATGATACTACTGCTGTTAGCTAACACCAGTAAGAACGTAACAGTGTTTGTGTGGGTTGTCCTGCCTCTCAGCACTTCATTTCACAGGTTCCTGATTCCAGACCAGCGGGGCCTGGGTGCTGATTCGGAATCTATTTTGGAGCATCCGTACCAGTTGTTTTTCGGCCTGGACACGTCAAACCCTTCACGTTTGGGTTCTGGCACCAGCACCGGCACCAGCTCCATGGCAACGGAGAAGAGGCATAGAAAGACCCATTCTAGATGCACCTAGCTGTATCGGTCAGCTATTGTGGTGTGGCAGCCTTTCTTAAGACACCTCAATACCTCCTACCGAAAAATATGGCAATACCACTGATGTGACCTTTCGGTGAACTTCTCTGAAGCCTGCCGCAGGTTCTTCTAGTCTTCTCTAATCTGCGCCTGGCAGTGGTGCTCTGTGGACCTGGGATATCTCAGAAAACGTTTGCAATGCCTGTTGCCTCTTACCCGTTACATACATCTATGTTATGCTAGCAGTATAAAACCCATCTGAGGGAAAACTAAACCGCACCTACCGACGTCCTGATCAAGCTTTTACATACACAATAATAGTACGTTTATATATTTTATATGCTGACATATATTTTAGATGCATCCATCTGTCTGCCCATTTTCAATAATCGCTTCACAAATCAGGCCACGGTGATCTGAAGAAAATGCTGGCATATGGCACGCGGTCGGGGAGGACCCTGGGCAAGGCACCAGTTCACGGCTGAGTACACACACGCATATTTTTGCATGGGCACAGGTGGCCTCCACAAGCCGTCTGTGTTACATAGCAGCCGAATAACTACGTGTAGAAATGAGGGTTATTTTTTGACCGAAAATACGTTTTAGAAAGATTAAGGTGTCACCAGAAATCCCCGCCAACTTCCGTAGAAGATGGAATCCGTCCTCGCTGATCTACATCACGTCATTGTGTGGCAGCTACTCAGCTCGGAGCTACAGAGCACCGCCAGGGGAGCTGAAGGCTGCTCAGGTTGTCAGCTCCACACGTCTGCAGTCTTCACTCATGGACTTTTTCACCACACGGTGCCAGAGAGAGGCAGGTGACACCGTCAAATCCTAGCTTCCCTGCACAGCTACTTCGCTCCCTTTTCCTGGCACAGAAACATCAGCATTCAAACCTCAAGTTTGTCCGAGTTTCCACCAATGAGCCATGAGGCTACTCAGCAGCTGTTCACTTACAGACCCTATCATAGCGGTGCTCATTCGCTGTTGTCTTCTGTGATATGATTTCTTTTGCTGTTTTTGCATGATTTGTCTTTCAGTATTGTTTATTTTGCCTTACTGTTACTGTTATCATTATTGTTTGATGCTGCTGAGTGTTGATATTCTTTGTTAATTTGCTGTTAGCAGAGAGTCTGCCGGGGCATGCCAGTAGGCATCTCATTCTACAAAGTACATACGATGATAAGCCTTAACTTGGACTCGATCATATTGGATCAGCACGCAGGCCTCCTGTACATATTCCAGAAGGTTCCTCTGAGGGCAAACGAAGGCGATCTGTGAGATGCTGCTCATAGACGCTCATCGCCTGTGATACCACGTCCAGAACACGGAGGCCTCATGCTGCTCGCCGCCCGCCAACCCGCTCTATTAACGGATCGCCGCCTCCGCAGTCTGCCACCTGCCACCCTGGATCTGTAGCCTGCCTGCCACCATGGGAATGGCTGGCGTTCCTCCACTGTGCCAGAAGATACGGCACCACCCCCTCCAAGCCTGAAGGGTGATCCCCTCAGGTAAGCCCCTCAGCTGTGATTTTTCTGTACCGGAGAATAAGCGCCAAGTGAGGGGCTGACAAGTCAGGGCCATGCTGATGGGTGACTGAAAGAGGGGAAGAAATTCAGACCCGTGGGCCCATCCTCAAATGGTTTAGCGTCTATCACTGACGTGGTTTAGTCAAGCAAGTGGTACAATCAGGGACCAGCTCTCCCAATCTCTGCCGCTATTACAGTCAGATACCAGTATACCAATGGTAATCTGCAAATTCAAAACCAGCCCTACCTCCCCAAATTACCAGAAAGCAATCAACCTTGGCACCTCAGCTGAAATTCAGAGTCCTAAAAAGTACAAAACGCTGCACTGGTGGCAGAACAAAAAATGGGTTTCTCACTTGGACTTACAGGGGATCTCAGAGATATGAGTAGGACCGTGTTCTAACTCATTGTTCTTTCCCTTGTACGTGCTCGAAGTGTGAGGAAAAGTACTAGATGGAGTCCCTCTCTTGTTTTTCTGCACACATCATCACATAAACGATTCTCTTGAGGAGGACTGTGGCAGATGCAAAAAAAAGCATAATACCGTAAAAAGAGGTCTCCCTGGTCATTAGCTGCCCAGTAGAAGGATAAGAATGTCAGCCAAACTCTCAAAGTGTGTCTTGACAGAATAGCATCAAAGAATCCATGCATAATATGTTTTAGTACTGTATTACCAAGGTGTCCATAGGCAAGTTCACATTTTCAACAGAACAGGTTAAATAAATTAAATAAGAACAGCAACAGGACTGGCTACACATGTAGCAGATCATGTTTTTGTTTTATACTTCTTTTGTATGTTTATATACATGCCTCTTACAGATGAATTTTGTTTGCTTGCTCCTTATTTAGCTAGTGAAGTTGAAAAGAGAGTTTTTTTTTTTTTCTTGTAGTGAAGAAAATGGCGATTTCAGTCATTAAGTATGTGCTTGACAATGCTTCAGAAACTGTAAGATCATTAAACTGATCTCAGGAAAATAAAGGTTGTACTTTTCTATTCACACAGTCTTGTGAGTTTTTTTAATTTAATGCACAAATACACATTCGAGTAAGTTGCTGTACAACTTAGCTGTCTGGATTCAAAGCCCACTGTACACAATAACCGAAGGATAATTCACTTTATCCGCCCACATCTCTAATGCTTCTTTGTTTTTTTGGCGAATGACTAACTCGAGGCCCTACTGTCACTTAATGTGACTGCCCCATTGTCCTCCCCATCCTAAGAAAAACTCAGCCTTGTCGAAATCCTTCAGCACCATCATCTCCAGGCCAACAATCCAAGTTGGTGCCTCTCTTGACCTTGCGGTGTACTTTTGCAGTCGATCCCCTGCAGGCTGCGGCAATGTGAAGGGCGATGTTTGCTTTGTGATTACTGACAAGTCCAGCCTCTGTTCTCAAACAGTGTATTCCTGACTGGCTTAGCCAGGGGTCAGCTAAAACAGGACATCTATGTAAGGAAAGACTACTTCACCAGACTGTTAGTGGACATCCACCAACTCGTGTAAGAAATATACTGTGCAACGAGACAGCGGGCTCACAGAAATATATTACGGAGGAAGATTTGTCAATCGGCAATGATTTGAGACTTTCTTTATGGGCTGAAGGTGCAGAACTGTGACTTCTCATATCTGGTGATTGGCATGTCGTTAATATTTAGCGAAGGGTCTGTCAAATACTGAAATATTTTTTCTCCCTTCTATTGGTGAGAGAAGCCACACACTACTGGCAGGTGGCCAAAATCTAGTCTGGAATCTTCTGGATGAGGTTGAATACCTCAATCAAATGAAGGTCCCAGATCTAAGCAAATTAGGACAGAAAGGACAGTAAATGGTTGAAGGAAGCGATTTGATGCCAGGTTGGAATTGTTATGGTGATGTGACGCCCATTAGAGCATCACCTTCTGACTCATTTACTGGTCCAAAGAAACATTCTCCCTCATAATCAGTTTGGGGCCCCATGTGGTTCATGACCTTATTGAACTTATTGGCAGGGGCGTCCTTTTCACAGTGCTATTCGATAGAATAGTTACCGCTATCATGGGACACATTCCAGAACCGTGTCACAGCCCGTTGGTCTTTAGTGGGTAAACAGAGGTTAAAGGTCAAACACTTTCCAAAGGATGCATTTATATGGGCCTAGGGGAGAACGTCATGTTTTTTGAAGATTGAGCCCGAAGCTTTATTCTGAATTCGGCATCCAACATATTGCAGTCCAAAGAGTAACAGGTAAAAGCCGCCTTTGAGCAATAATATTTGGTTACATCTGCAATGTTTGCCTATGGAGACTTGGATAGAAAACAAACACCACTTATTTCATCTGTGTATTACCTTTCCAGAAACCTGGAACAAATTAAAAGCACTTAAATGTCACTAAATGTCTCAGCTTAATGCATTGGTATATATTAATCAAATTTTTATTAATTCCAAGGAGGCTATCCCCAAGTAATGAAAAGAGACTAAGAAGGCATGTTTTACTGTAACCTCTGGCATTAACCATAGCGAAAAATGTTAACTCTTTGATTCACCCATAATGTTACTTAAGGATTCAGTTATTCAATTTCAAAGGCAGCTGATCGGTCACCACAGAAGAACACCTTTGATCTTTTTATTACGTTCAGTTAAGAAGACATGCCATTGACGTAACAGCCTGCAGTGGCTGTGAAAACATACACCTTTTGTACTGAGATGTGTTGGCTGGTTTACGGCAGGTTGACCTTTTTAATTTTAAGCTGATATCAATATGAATTCTTAACGATAGTTGGAGGCCACCCACGCATTTATTGGCTGGATATTGATCACAGAGGTTATAAAATATTGCTTACAACTACTCGTCAATCTACCTCTTCATTGCCGGTCTGTAACAATCTCATTTATGCAAGGGGGCTTAATTGTGCCTACCTCTTTCGACTTATTCTGGAAGCCCAGCATCATGGCACCTGAAAAAGTCTTGCTTATAGCCCCTCATAAAGTACAAACATACGAGCCTTAAATTTTGCGATGAGTTGCCAAAGAGTTTCCGTTAGATAGAAACAGAGCCTTACCACTGTCTACGAATCTGTCAGCATGAAGTTCTATGAGGCTACGATTTTCGGGCCATTTAGCTTCCCTATCACCAAGCCGCGTTAGAACATACACAGACAACACCAGGTGTTTCTTACATGGGCTGTTTTTCACAAAAGCGCCTTACACCCCATTGCATTCCTGCTCTCACTAGAGTTGCAGGCGTAGAATTCAATAAAGACAGAAGATTGCTACAAATATACTGCATTCACGGAAGGAAAACAGCTTGTGTGAAATGTGATGGGGATGAAACAAATGTAACCCACCCCATCGATTAATTATGCTGCACTCCATGCATCAAGTGGCTGCAAGCTATCAGTAAGATCGTAATAGGTCCTTCTTATGTGAGGAAAAGCAGTCTTGCTTTGTTTTTAAATACTAAGCAATATTTAAGGCTAGTTCCACACTTTTGATTATTTTTTTTCCTTTCCTTCTGCAGTTCGACGTTAAGCTGCTTTAGCAAAATTTCTACATCTGTTACACAGTGATATTCAATTAAGGGATGGAAAATTGTTTATTGATCTACCCATGCTTCACACATAATATCCTGTATCATTTCGGGGGACGCATTCAATCCAATTTAACATCATCACGGGGGTTGAACAGCGTTTGGCCGCCATGTCTGGGCGAGATCGTAGCATTACCTTCCTGGAGATGTAATCTGAGGAGAAGGGGAAAGCAGACTCAAGACCAGTATTGGTGGAAGGCTTGAGGAAATGCTTAATGCTTGACTGGTACCGTGTTGATGGAAGGGGTCAGGGGGGTGGGTATGCAATCCTCCCCGTTGACAACAGAAAATTTATTCAGATTTTGAAGGTGATTATCTATATTACTTCCCTCGTCTCACTGTCTGCCTGACATTGGGCTTCCTTACATCGACTGGCTTCCCTGCTAGTTATCAACAATATAACCTATTGTCTTGAGGAGTTCCCTGCAGCTGATGCCTTGGGAGGAAGTGGGTTTGTAAAGGCAGTGCAGGCATGAAACAGCGTCACCATACTCATGGTGCGTAAGCTGTAGGATGTCGTATTTTGAGCCCATTGAACGATAGCTGCAAACAACTTGATTACAGATTCTGAAAATTCCAGCAATGGACAGAATAAAAATCATGACACAATGCCAAGGCCCAGCTCAGGACACAATCGGCATGGTAAGTCAAGCTCAAGCAATTCCACATATAAGCAGAGTTAACCTGCCTGTCGCATTGTACTTGGAATTATTTTCCAAGAATACGTTTAGTTTAGCTCTCCGTGCAATGTACTGTTTTTTTTTTAATCTTTTTGTGTAATGAAAGAAATTCTAGTCACAGAACTTTTGTACAAAGGTAATTCTGTACCCCTTGAAATGATGAGGATCCATGAGAAGTAGCAATGTTCGGATGCTGTGGTAGAAGCAAACTGTGCGGGTGGATGTTTTTGCGAGGAGTTAATCTCACCTGTGGTCGAGGATGCCCGGTAACCAAACAGGTTAGCTCGAGGGTCTCTCCTTCGCGGATCGTGTACACCCTCTCCGTGTAGCGCTCCTCCTCGATATTGCACGGGTGGCCCGAGTGCACAATGCGGACAGTGGGGGGAGCTGTGGAGATTCCAAAAAACAGTAGGTCTCAGTCAAAGCAATGCGTCCAACGTTATGAAAAGTGCAGGTTTGGTCAGAGTGAGTCTGGCTGGTGTGATCGACACAAGGCACAAGATCAGCTACTGACTTCTCAACTCTGTGCTGCCGTGGCTAAATTGCAACTGTGGAACAATAGCCAAAAGTACAAAATCCCAAATCCCAGTTTTTCATGCAAAACCCCGTAAAAATAAAATGCGCAACATTCTCGTTCCTACGTAACAAACCATCGAGTTATTTTTCTTTAAGCTTGTAGTCTTCATGTTTAGCGCATGCTCACAAACTGAGGGCATCAATCAACTCTATTTTTGACTTAACTTTGTGAGGAATTACTGAAAAAATAAACGAAAAAAACTTAGTGTTAAAAAAGAAAAGCCAGGCATAATTTCATTTAACTATCTCTTGGAGTCCTCTACAGATACCCGTAAACTTCTATCTCCTCAGCAGTACTGCAAAAATAAATAATGATAGATTATTACTTTTCTGAATACAGGGATACAAGACTTCACAAGGAAGACGAATCTCTGAAAAAAGCAATGAAGCGGAATTTTCCCGCCATTGATTTTCTTGTCTTTTTTCTCTTTTTTTTCTCTTTGCCCAGCATAACAAATCCTCCAGAATGAGGGACCTTTGTCATCTATGCCATTTAAAAAGTGCTCTACCGATAATTTAATATTTAATACAATGACCCATTCTGTCTATTGTGTTCGCAGGTTCACTGCGACCCAACACTGAATAAGCCATGAATGTATGGATATAGTATAACTGGTGACTTATATTGATTTTTGAGAGGGATTATTCAGATTTTCTTGCATGTTAAAATCAACTTTACATACAGTATATGGAAGTCTATTTTTGGGAACAAATAAAGGTTCCGTTGATATTTATTCCAAAATACAAAAACCATTCTCCTGGAATGCCAACCAGAGTGTACTCCAGTACTGGGACCTATGTACCCTGGGATTGGCTCCAGGCCCCCATACTGTGGCCCCATACTGGATAAGCAATCAGAAGATGGATGGTTTATTGAAAAAACTTTTCAGTATGGAAGAAGTAAATGCATTGGTGTTCAGCTGGTTTGGTCTGGATTTTTACAACAGCCAGCCACACATAAAGGCTCTCGTGTGTTGGCAAACCACAGACACCTGCCACATTTGCTTCACCTCCATCAGCTGCACTGACAGCTCAGCATAGAGCCACATGGCTTCATGGGTAAACCCATGTTGACAACAGGGATGGACCAGGGTCATTTTTCAACATGGGTAAGAAACAGAAAACTCACAGTCACTGTGGGGGCAAGGTGGCTAATTCCACTGGAAGCGAAACGAAACACTTCACCTGTGCAGCACTCCGAGAGAAAACAAGCAATTTCATGGTCCAAAATGTGCATTTTTTTGTTGCTCAATTTTCTGCTTATGCAACATTAAAACACACACAATGTGCAATAATGGGCTCTGCTTTTCTCCTCATATGTAAGACAACTTCTTCATAAAGCACGGATAACAAAACAAAACTCAAACTGCTATGTTAAACTTCTTAATTTTGTAGGTTTTAGATTATATTTAGTGGGTTAAAAAGCAAAAGTACGAGTAATGTGCTTTTCATGATATTAAAGTATCTTTTTTAGAGAAGTACTTGAAAGATATGACTACAGCCTTTGCATTAGCCCTCATTTTGATGTGTGTCAAAGTACACAACACAGGAAGTACACAACACAGGAAGAGTGAAAAACAGATTCAATCCCACCAAAAATCGAGAACTCTTTCCACAGCATAGGCCAAATAGGGTTAGTGTGCTTAGGTGATGAACGACCAGCTCTTCCCGCAACAGATGTGTGGGGCAGAAGAGGAGGGGCAATAGGACTCCCTGTGGGTACGGCAGGGTAAGAGAATGCAAAGCGAGAAGGGTGGGAGCTGGGTCACCTACTGGTGGGAGGAAGACAGAAATGAAATTGCTTTCTTTTTGTTGCTTGCCAAGTGCCCGCAACACATTCTAGCCTACTTTCCTGTTGATTTTTTGGAGCAACACCCACTCACACCTCCTTCAAATAAAAAAAACTGCCCTGACTGAGAGTCAGTGTTAGGTTGTGAGATCATAAAATGTATCCTCCATTAGAGGCCCTCCCAGTCTTTCAGGCTGAGGGAGGGACAGGCACAGATGAATGGCCTGGGCAATGGCAGCAGTGGGAGCTGTTTTTTAGAGATGTGTCCGATTTGGTGTTTGCTTAACGAAGGTTTCTTCTCTTAATGAAGTGTCACGCTGATGAAATGATATGAAATGAAGGAAGACTGGGAATTCAAGATCAGTGCTACATCTGAGGTGCTTAGGAATGTTATCTGGAACCCACCCCTTAATGCCTCATCTGTCCTCACATTTCACTTGTCTGAAGGTTTCTTCTTCTTGAGGGAGTTTTTCCTTGCCACTGTCGCCTTTGGCTTACTCTCTGGGGACTGTGGGCCCGGGACTATGTAAAGTGCTTTGTGACCGCGCTCCGTGTTAAAAGCGCTATATAAATAAAATTGAATTGAATTGAATTGAATTGAATTGTTTTGATATTTGTTTGTTTTTTTGGGGGGGGTAGTGGGTTAAAAACTGCATGCTGATTTTGTATTCTGCTAGATGACTGCGACTTAATGGCTGTTTCGTGTTCATTCCCATTTCCTTGGATCACAGAGAGAAGATCAGAGCAGACAGTGGGTGATCCCTGCAAGAAGAAACACTGCCTCTGACATGCCCTCCAGCTGTACTGCATTCTTCCCTCTGAAATGGGGTTGGTGGGAGAGGGTGATGGGGCAAAGGTGGGGTTCACTTATTTTTGAGATCTGAGTCTGCTCTTCAGAAGAGACAGCTGCTTACAAGGTAAAAGCGATTTTGCAGAAATGTCATTGTTTTGTACTTTGACTGATTAAAGATCCTTAATGTCGCAACTTTGCAACCATATGAAGGAAACTCCCACTTGGATCATGTGAGTGGAACCCTATGGAAGCTGGCATAATGGAAGGGAAATAAAGGTGTGTCTAGTTCTGCTCCACCAAAAAATGTTCCTTGAAGCAAAAACTTCCATCCCTGTATCCAGTAGAGGATTATAGAGGCTTGGAGCCATCCCAGGCAGCATGGGGTACACGCACACACACATGCGCAGGGAAACAGCCTGAATGCGATGCCAAGGTTCACGTACTATGGGCAATTTGCATAGACACATGTTTTTGGACTGGAGGAGGAGAAATATACAACAAAATTGGCAAATTTCATACACAAAGCCTGGAGACAGGATTCAAAGCAGCAAGGCTGGAGGTGTGAGGCTACGGTGCTACCCACGGCGTCATGGTGAATACGGTCTCCCGTAATCTGGCATTGTATCCTTCACTGCTGCCTGACAGCAATCACAGGGAACTTCAGCTCGACAGACAATACAACCAGAATTGCTGGCGGTCCGCAGAGTGCCTGCGTGACTTGGACTGAGCCCCCACTAGCAAATTTGTATTGGCAAATTGGACGGCCCATTTTTGCATGGGCACAACACCAACTGCCCCCTGCCGCACACATACGCAAGGCAGTTGAGCTCTAACAAATATCACACCAGCAGATCCACATGGCCACATCGAGCCAAGAAAGGACCAGTAGTCCCAGGGGGCCTGTGGCTGCACCTCACCCCAATACGAGTTCAGAGCAGTGGCCTCATTCACAACTCACCCCCCCAATCTCCAAACCTGGTCCTGCTTTTAGGGCTTTGTGTCAATGAGAGCAAACAAGGTGTGACCTGGGGTGGGGACACTGGCTGCCCCCTTCCACAGGGACCAACCCCCCCGTCCAATTCTCTCCAGAACTGCAGAGGGATCAATAAGCAGGATTCCCAGAGGGGGTGGGCAAACGACCTCACAGATGTGTTTGAAGGACCGTGATTGTTCTTTTTCTCCACAGCTCCTGACAGATGAGAAACCTTTGGTCGTAGCATGGGTGGGTGGGCTAATAAAGTATCACACTCCCTGCTGTGCATTCTGGAAATAGCAGCCTCTCTTACTGCCGGAGTGCCAGTTCAAACCAGATTAGATTTGATTGGTGTTTTAATAACATTTCTGCAAGCACAGAGGGTCAGTGTTACCCCCTATCCTTTTTCTTTACCCCTCCCCCCATGTCCCTGTGTAGTTTGGAGGTGCATGAATATAACAATCCTCAGCACCTGGAGTGCTCTGGAATGCAATGTGAGACCTCATATGTGATGAGAAACAAGTAATTGCACACCTTCAGTTCCCTCACCTACGTACCTCTGGGGAGTGGTTTGCGTCCTGCTGTGACCCTTATGCACATTAATATAAAAATCTCACAACAGGTCAGAAATTCAATATGCCCATTTTATCAATAGCTATAGAACTGTCAATAAGCACAAACAAATGCATGGTTGAGAGTATGAAACAAACAGCTGCAACACAGTTTTTGTATGCTTGTTAAAAAATACATTGATGAGTCAATATGGTATCTGTAATGATTCGATTGCTGCTGGATGTCATGACACGTGGAAAGCACTGTGGAAGCTTACTGCATCCTTCAAATTTAGCAGCACTTTGGGTTGACCAGTGACTCTGTGCTGTAAAATCAGGGACCTCAAGAGGTCTTTCATACAAAGGTATCCGAAGAAATTAGACATTTTCCTTGAATGGTCACCTTAAATCGTCAATGTTTCTTTTGTGAGGACATTCCTTTTTTCAGCAGTTATCTTTGCAAGTACATATTTGTGAAATTGAAATAAAATTCTTGAGATCGTCCTTTGACTTGCGCTTTCTTGTTCCAGCTCTCTCCAAACAATCCTGAAATTGCATTAACTGCATGATCAATTAATGACAACCTAGATACGTTTTTTATTCCTTACACATGTTTTCCTCATACATCTTGTCTTTAATCTGTAAAGCATTCGATGATTCAATTCATATTCTGCTCTGCTAGCAATCAGTCAGGCATAAAGAGACTTTTCATCCAAAATTGTGATGCATGGACACTTTTATGATCAAAGTCCTCATTAATGACTACTGCTATTGCTACAGTTTTTCAGGAAAAAAAATCCCTCCCACAAAACCATAACTCTACATAATATTAAATGACATAACAGATGAACGAGTGTCTCCCATAGTTTCATCATGGGCGGCCCTTCGACAGTTCAACAAACTTATTAAAAAGTGAGTCTTGAAGGCGTTAATTTAATTTCATGGTACATAAAATCTAATCGATGCCCCTCGTTGGTGGAATTGTGATTCTGCTGAAGCTGTCCATTTACATTTCAAATACAGCCTTACAGTTAACCCCCACACCATCACAAACACAGCCATTTGTATGTGAATTCTAAAATTAACTGCAGGAGACATATGAAGATATTAAAAATGTTGTGGAAGGGTGGTGTGATACTAGTCAGTTGACTTGAAGCCCCAATGGCTTTGGCTTCTGGTTTCAAAGCTTGCCTAATGGCCAAGGTTAAAGGTTACCCCTCCGGGACCTGTTTGGCATTGCCGCTGAGTGGATAGACACAAAAAGACCAGAGTCAATATCTGCTCCAGTTAACACTACGATGAAATGACAGCATCGAGTCAACAGTTCACGCGTCGCCTTAAAAAAATGGAATTTTAATTAGAGGTTTGCAGTTGACAGGCCACGTGGGTCAAAGTTCATCAGGTTTTGCTCTTCTTGTGTAGCTCCCAAACTGGGCTGAGCTGGAAAAAGGCCTCAGACTGACAGAATGAACTTCTGCATACCTTTGGCTAAGGGGACACGCAATCAGTTGCTAATTGAAAGAGTAATTAATAAGCCACTTTTCATTAATTCTAATTGGTCATATGTTGATCCTCCCATTACACCTTACACTGTAGATGTTCACTGTGAACATGGAGCCTATCCTATGAAGTACAGTGTGCAAGGCAGGGGAAATGTTCACTAGACACTGATCCACCAAAATATATAGCTGGTCTGTGGAGGAAAATCAGAGCACCTGATCTCTGGGGGTACGAAGCCAGCACAACTCCCTGCAGTGCCAGCACATTACCCAGGCAAATCAAGATGTGCAAAACGTCCATTTTCAGAGGCGGTATAACACTGCATGAAATGGTAACCATAAGACCAACACATCACAGTGACAATCTGCCAAGGAGCACACGCAATCTGTGAGCATAACACAGAAATGTTTGATGTTTTCCAGACAACGATGCCGTCAAACACTTTCTCCGATTACCATCACTGTCTTGGCCGGTGGCGGCCACAGGAAGGTTAATCATTCATCAGCTCACAGCCTTGCACAAGAGTGGGAAATGGGGGGGCACCACAACGATGGCTAAGGAGCGTGCTGCTGGCACTTAAAAAAAGCACAAAATGGATGCCCATGTCCACGTGTGGATAGATGCTCTCACGGCGTCTACTTGAACCAGTTCTTTGACTTTCTGAAAGCAGGATCTCAAGAGACTAGAGACCGCTAAGCAAAGGCTGATGAGTAGCTTGTGTGCTGAAGTAGCTACATCGCTAAAATAAGCACCAGGCGGGGGACTTGTTCAGTCTGTACTCAGTGAGGTTACATCAGCTGGAATCTACTTGGTGACAGGAAGTGTATTCCAACTCCAGAGCGTATGATACACACGGGCCATACGTACGTGGAATCAGATACATTCAAGGACAGTCACAACACCGGGGAAATTGCACAGCACAATAAGATGAAAATGTTGCACCCAGGCTTGTCAAGGTAGGCCTGTTATCCCATCCACACCGCTGTTCCAGCAGTAGCCTCCTGTTACGCTGAGCCCCCTGCTCACCTCAATCACTGTAATCAGGCATCTGCAGGGAAGCAGGATAATAACATAAATTGGCCAAGACTAGCCGTTGGGGTCCTGATAATCATTTTTTGAACACATGGCACCAGGAGACCCAGATGGGGGCATGTTGAGGTTGGGAAAGGGGGCTTGCCAGGAGGAAGGGTGCTTGCCAGCTCAAGTCCTCAAAGGCTACTGAAAAACCTCTGCCAATGTAACTACAACGTCCCCTGACCTCAAATACAAAAGGTATCATCCTGATACATGGACCAATATTACACAGTATCCCATTCCTGAATACGTTAAGCTACCTGTTTCCTGAGGACCATTACAACAAAAATGGTAAACTGTTGGTAAATTGTTCACCTCACTAAGCCAAAGAATGCATCTGTGTGCCACTTTAAATACCCCACCCATAGCCCAGCCAGATGGGCTGTCCATGTTTGCCAACACTAAATAAGAAAGGCAAGGCATCCGAGTGGCACAGAATTTTAAACCACGAGGAGGCCGCACCAGATAGGATTTCACAGTCCCTCTACCTCGATTCACATTGCTCCAATTGAATTACGACAGTGAAATTACCCATTACTTTTCATTACTCTGGCACGTAATGCTGGAAGGACTGAGAGCATGCATTGCTTGGCAGGCGCTTTTTCAAGCATTCTCTAATTTTCAGTAGTCAATATCAATTACAGCTGATAACCTTGTCCCTGTCCGCATTAACCAAGAGGGTGCCTTTCTCTCCTGTGTTCTGACATAAGGCATGTGCCTAATACACCTCTTTCCTGCGTTGTGGTCTCTGTATTCCTGTAACTTTCGCAAGAGGGCTGTTTCTCAGGTAGGTCTTCAGGAGACCTGACTGCCTTCTAATCTACAGATGGTCATTACTGGAGTGGTTTTGATATAGCACTGCCATGCTTAGGCCTCAGTGTTGAGAGAATATCTCACAGAAAAAGTATGTGTCTATCTACATTCTGGCCATTTACCTGGGGTTAAATCCAGTCAAAAATAGCCCTGCCCATCTTTTGGTCTGGCCTATCTCACCCAGATCATATTGCATTCCCTAACTTTGAATATCTCCTTTCTTAAAAGTTGCCTACATTCACACAAAAGCCCATGAATGTTTTCCAAGGTATTCTATGGCAGATCATTAAAAACTTATTAAATCGGGATTGTGTGTACTAGTGTGTGGGACCCATGATACACCTCAGCCCTTTGTTTTTTTGTTAGGTAAAGTATACTTAATGGGCTGCAGGTCCACTGGTGCTCTCATTATTTCAAAGTAGAATTATCTGCATGGATGTCGCAATTCCCATAGAGCAAATTGCAGAGCCGTCATAAGAATAACATCACAATAAATCTAACCAACAAATTTAAGGCAGTTTGCAACCTGTTAAGCAGTTCATACCCCTCCCTGAATCACCACCTCATTGTGGTGGACTTGGTTGAACATCTCAGTAATCCTAGGAGCTGTGTTGTTTGGGGTAATTTGTCCCTGATAGGGTCTCCCATGGCAAAGTGGTCCTAGGGGAGAGGCTAGGCTAATGCAATTCAAAAGACCCCAAAAAGAGGAAATAACAGGAACCAAGATATCTCGCCCGGAATAGGAATACTGGGGGACTACTGTGGAACCAATACTAGGTGAGGAGCTTATCGGCGAGGATCTGGTGGTCAGGCCTTCACCCATGGGGCCTGGCTGGGCTCAGCCTGGAAGAGCTACATGGAACCGCCCTCCTGTGGGCACACCACATGCGGGAGAAACCCCAGAAGGATCCAATGCATTGTGGATTGGGCAGCAGTCAAAGGCAGGAGCCTTGGTGGCCCGATCCCCATGGCTTTGGTGACATGGAATGTCACCTCTCTGGTGGGAAAGGAGCCTGAGCTTGTGCGGGAGGTTGAGATACCGTCTAGATATAGTCAGGTTCAACTCAATGCACAGCATGGGTTCTGGATCTAATCTCCTTTAGAATGGGTGGGCTCTTTTCCAATGTGGAGTTGCACTGGGTGAGAGGCGTTGGGCAGAGGTGGGATTGGAGCCATTACCCTGAAGTTTACTCCAGTGGATGAGAGGGTCACCTCTCTATAACTTCATGTTGGAGAACAGGCTCTGACTGTTGTCTATGCTTATGCTCCAAACATCAGGTCTGAGTATCTGGCCTTCATGGAGACTGTGGGTCAGGGGCTACATGGCACTCCCTCTGGGGACTCCATTGTTCTACTGGGCGACTTTAACACTCACATGGGTAATGATGGGTGTTGGACTCCAGGGCTGCCTTCTGTCATCAATTCTTTTCATAACCTTTATGGACTGTATTTCTAGGTGAACCCAAGGGATGGAATGTTTCCTGTGAGGCAGTCTCAGAATCACATCTTTGCTATTTTCAGATGAAGTGGTCCTGTTGGCTTCATCCAGCTACAACCTCCTGCTCACACTGGGTAGGCTTGCTGCTGAGTGTGAAGCAACCGTGATGAGGATCAGCACCTCCATATCTGAGGCCATAGCTCTCACCTGGAAAAGGGTGGATCGCCCTCTCTGGGTTGGGGATGAGTTGCTGCCTAAAGTGGAGGAGTTTGAGTATGTTGGGGTCCTATGAGGGAAGACTAGAGCAAGAGATTGACAGGCTGATGGGGGCAGTGTCAACAGTCATGCGGACATTTTATTGGTTTATCGTGGTGAAGGAAGAGCTGAGTGAAAAGGTGAAACTTTTGATTTACTGGTCACTCTACATTCCTACTCTCACCTATGGTCACAAGCTTTGGGTAATGACTGACAGAACAAGATCAGGAATGCAGGCAGTGGAATTAAACTTCCTTCACAGGGTGCCTGGGCTCAGCCTTTGAGAAAGGGTGAGGAGCTCAAACATTTGGGAGGGATTCAGAGTTGAGCTGCTGCTCCTCCACATCAAAAGGAGCCAGCTGAGGTGATTTGAGCATCTGGCTAGGATGCCTCCTGCTTACCTCCCGGGGGAGGTGATTTGGACATGTCCAGCTGGGGGGAGACACTAGGGGAGACCCAGGACACACTGGAGAGATTATATCTCTCAGCTGTCCGGGGAACACCTTGATATTCCCTGGGGGAGCCGAAGAAGGTGGCCAGGAAGAGAGATATCTGGGCATCTATGCTGCTGCGAAAAATGGATGGATGGATGGATGGATGGATGGATGGATGGATGGATGGATGGATGGATGGATGGATAATAACTTCCTACAGGTTTTCTTTATTGGCCTGGCATTGATTAATGCATCTGGATATTTTAGTTAACTTAATATTGCATTTCAGCTTCTGATGGTGATTATGACATCTCCCCCAAATCAGTGGTAAGTCAATAAGATAGTGCCACTGACCGCTCTCGATACAGCTTCCTGTGACACAGATTATTTTCTGTATGTCCATTTTTTTATTGCTTTAACCGAAACTGTTTCCCCCGTTTCCTGAAAAGAGAGCTCAGACAGTAATCAATACTGAATATTAAGCAATTTTATATATGTATATATATATATATATATATATATAATTGTTTCTGATTGATTTGATATTTAGAATCTTTAATTATGCATGCATAATTAAATTTGCAGCACATCGATTTTTTGGGATAGTGTCGAAAGTGCCTTTTTGTGTGGTGTATGCTTATCATGTTGTGTCCGTCTGATTTGTACGTTGGCTTGGGCAAATGTGTCTGTAAAACACATACATGTATATGTGAATGGGTTAAAAAAAAAGTTCAGCTACCACTCTTCCTCCAGCCCATAGATTTCATGACTAGTTGTACATTATATAGGAATTTCCTTTAACCTGCTTTACGAACGGCTGCAGAGCTGGAGTCTTCTTCAAACATGACGGTATCGGAAGAACAGGAGGGTAGTATTTGGCAGCCTGTCATGCAGCAGCGACAGCGATGGCCCCATGGATTGGAGAAAGTCAAAACTGAGAGACGCACGATAAACATTTTTTTTGTTAACCAGTACAATCAGTCTTCTTTTCATAATATAGTTCTGGAAGACTGTCATCACATTGCCAAAAGCAGAAAATGGCCGATATGTGGCTTGGATGCATGGGTGCCATGGTGTTTCTTTGGGTAGCACTACTGCGCCGCACCTATCAGGGGGTTTGAGTGCCATCCTGGCCCTGTGTGTATGGAGGCTGAATGTTCTCCCCTGATGCACGGGATTACCCAACTAGACAAACAGTTAAGTGAAATGATGAATCTGTACTGGCCATAATGTGCACATATTTGCCCTGTGTGAGGCTGGCACCCCACAAGGGGCGCACCCATGCCTTGTGCCGACTGGGACGGACTCCAAGCTCCCAAAAATAGATTAGTGGTTCAAAGCCTGGTAGATGGGTCATGGAGCCTGGAAGTTAAACATATACCAACAGCAAACACACATCATCGGATACTCATGGCAGCTTTTAACAACCCTGACCTTCAAGATACATCAGCGCTGAGGCCGAAATCCACTTCTGATATCCTGCACTTTAATTTAATTAAGCAGAAAAAGAAATCAAATAAAACAATAAGGATGCTGAGTCAAATGTAATTGATAGGACCACAGCCGATTACGTAATTGATTGTGTTGGTGGCACCAGTTCCCAATGTTGCTTTCATTTTCACTTCCTGGTGACTAACAGCCTATTTATGTCTAAAAGAGCAGAAAAGAAAAGTTGAGATGTCACACATTGCATGGCATCCCAGTCAGCAAAGGTTGTCCAAAACTGAGGAGTCATTTACAGTTAACTGTTATGGAAATGAGTCTCGGATTACAGTAAGCCTGGAAGTAAATTAGATGTAATGTTATACGGTGGTTATAGTTTCTCTTGGACTGTGTGTGTAATCAAACACATAAATCAAGTAGTATGGAGCACAATATGTTCATTTACATGTCAGTTTTCATCAGGCATGTAATTCATTTTGGAAAAAATGTTCTCAAAGTGGATTAGTCTGACCCTTAATCAGCAACTCATGTTTTGTGATTTACACATCAATACACACATAATGATGAAAAATTGGGTGAATCAAAAAATGCTGAAATCATATTAGAACTTGCTAGCAGGCAATTGATCAGAATATTCTTGCTGCATTTTTTCTGATCTGCATAAACTATGGGAAGGTACAAAAACCCCGAATTAAAAGCAGCATTTCCAATTAAATTCACTTTAAATTGGTGTGTCATCCAATAATTTAACAGGCTAAATGGTATCACTGCAGTTAGAGGTTTGGCTGATAGTGAGCTTACTTGGGAAATATTTCCAATTCATTTTTATCGCTGCCAAGGAGGGTGTGATCGCTTACACGAGCGAGTTGCGATCAGCGACAATAACAATAATGACAATCGCATTCATCTGCCTTTGACCAACATAATAAGATCAGATGGACAGCAGGGTAATCGAGATGAAAAATGAAGTGATATTTCAGGTTGGGTCTGGCCTGTTTATGCCTGATATTAACCACACGCTCTATAGACACATCACACGCAAGGACAAGTGCAATTGCTGCAAACCTAAACGTGCCTAGAGGAGGGGTCTCCTCCGCTAAACCCCACCCCGACGTGTGGCTGGTCATCAAGACCATGAGGAGCTGCGCCCCCGCCCGTCGGCCAACAGCAAAGACCGCTGGCTGCCTAATGCAATTCCCCCAGTAGCCAGGCTGAAGTGAAGTAAGTCTCACCAAAGCTTACTTTATCTCCAGAGCAATAATGGGAGACTGCTTCTTTAATCTGTTCCTTCTAAGACACCTTTATCTACAGCATCAAACAAACCTCATCTTGTTTATTTACTTACTCAGTTTGTACATTGTAAGTCACTTGATATTTTTTACCGATGTGATTCAGGGTAAGATTACCTTCCGTGCCTTAAAAGAGACCCTTGTGGTCAAAAGACCCAGGTTTCACCCAATCTGGTGACCTGTGTGAAGGTTTGTGGAGATCATGATTTGACAAAGAGTAAAACAACACAGCGGCAAATTATTATTACTGACCCTGGAGCTATAAGACTGTACTGGGGCATGCAAAGAAGTGCGCTTAGTGTTTCAAGTTTGTAAATAAATATATAAGAATACAGAATGCTTCACCCTTACCTCAACCCCGCTGTCAATCTGCCTTAATGCTTCCTGTTGTGGGCAAATCATAAAAAGAACCATTTTCACAGGGGACTAGTTTGTTCCTCTGTTTGGCTTGAGTTTCCATCCCATGTATTTTTAGCATATTCTTACAACATTTGACCCTGTTCCAGTAGAGTCTGCTGTCACCGTAAGTCCCGCGCAAGCCACTCCTTCGCAAGAAACGGCTCACCGAGCTTAGCTAGTGTTTTTGGGGACAAAACGCGTGATCTGAGCACCTGGCTCCTCGGAGCGCTGGACATTCAGCAGATCAAACCTGAGTGGGGAACGAGGCTGGAGACAAGGAAGGGGGGCGGCTTCACTGTACAGTGGCTGCATTAATGTTTCATGAAACCCCCAATTCCCATTCAGGTCACACGTGCTCCATGGAGGCAGACTGCTATAAAGCACGCACACAGACCACCATGTAGTCTGAGGGGTGTCTTGTTAAAAATAAATAAAGACAAAGGCTTTGTTCACCTCCAATTCTGTCATTTGAGATTCAGGGCAATGTGAACGCTGAACACAATGAGCTCCAGCCATTGGGTGGAGGCCGACTTACTGGTTCCAGAAGCCAAAACGGTCTCAGCACTCCAGTGATATTATGCCACAGTGTACTTTTAATAATGGAAAAATGATTCCTTGGGACCACATGGCATTAAGATGTCTTTATCTCAAATGCAATCTTAATCGAAAACCGTAATAGATACCCTCTGCCCCACATGTTTGCCAGTCAAGCTTCACTGGCGAACAGCTTTACTCTTCGTCCTCAACAGCCCCCTGGTACAGCCACAGGATGTCAACGCTGAGTTTTTTAAAAGGCAGCATTGACAACACGTGGGAAACTCAGCAATAAATTACCTCTTGGTTTAGAAGTTATTGTGCTTAGTATCTTAGTTTTAAAGCTTTTTTATCACACAAACTCTGCTATGTTGGGTTACAATTAATAAGACAGCAAAGCTCTGTTTCAGCTCAATGAAGCCTCATTAAAGGATATCACGTTTTCACAAGTGTAACAATAACATTTTAGCCAAAATCAATTCATTGCTGATTCCTAATGCATATTGGCTATTTGCTAAAAATAAAAATATTCACCAGCATTCTGAAGTCCTCCTAATTTCCATTGTGTGTAAAGTCCTATGTGCAAAGGGACAGTATCCTGTTCCTACAGTGCGTCTGTAAACGTGTGCATGACGTCAGAAGGCAAGATCAGTCATTTAAAACTCGTGATCAGGAAACATATGACCTGAATGGCAATCACACAGCTAGCGTTAACCAACGGCAGGAATGTCGACACCCATGGGAAGAAGAGTCTGAAGGAATATGGCATGTTGCTGAAGGAGATGAGAGGGGTTGTCACAGATCTTCTCCCCCTCGGTATTGTGAGAGGTGCATCTCTGGTCCCAATTTAGGCACAGTGAATTAGAACCTGATGCTGCACCAGGATGACTGTGACTCATCCACACAGCAGCATAGAAGACAGCCTTTCTACCAAAACCCCATCCCAGACCACAGATACCGACAACCAGATCCTTTCATTAATATCATTTGTATATCACCTAATTCAGAATGTATGCCCGCCACAGTTCTTACATACCATCATCATATTCTTTCGGCTACTCCCGTCAGGGGTAGCCACAACAGATCAAACATCTCCATCTCCTCCTGTCCTCCGCATCCCGCTCTGTCACACCAACCACCTGCATGTCCTCTCTCACCACATCCATAAACCTCCTCTTTGGTCTTCCTCTTTTCCTCTTGCCTGGCAGCTCCATTCTCAGCATCCTTCTCCCAATATACCCAGCATCTCTCCACTGCACATGTCTAAACCAACACAATCTTGCCTCTCTGGCTTTGTCTCCAAACCATCCAACCTGAGCTGACCCTGTAATATACTCATTCCAAATCCTGTCCATCCTCGTCACACCCAATGCAAATCTTAATATCTTCAACTCTGCCACCTCCAGCTCTGCCTCCTGTCCTTTCGTCAGTGCCACCATCTCCAGCCCACAACGTTGCTGCTACGTTTTTTTGTCTTTACATTATTTCCTGTGCCACTCCCTTAATTGTTTTGCACACTTTCCCTTGTGTATATTTGCACCCTGTCCTAGAATTTTTTTTGCAACCAACAACCACCCAACTGCCTCCAAATGTTTTTTGTTGCTATTTTGTGTTGTCTTTAAATTTTATGTGCACTCCCTTATTTGTTTTACAGATTTTCCCTTGTGCAAATTTGCCCTAGTGTTTTTGCACAATAACTTGATACTTGTGCAAGGACAGTCACTTTGCACTTCTGCACTACTTACCATTTTTCTTTTTAGAGGCTATATATATATTGCCTATATTTCTTATATAGAGCCTATGCTTGCAGAGTCCATCTATCTATTTATATGTAGCACCATGGGGGCCTAAGGGAAACGGTATTTCATTGCACTATATACTGTACATGTATGTGGATGTAATGACAATAAAGATCTCTTGACTCTCTTGAGTCATGTAACATAGCTGGTCTCACTACCATCTTGTAGACCTTCCCTTTCACTCTTACTGGTACCTGTCTGTCACAAATCACTCCTGATACTCTTCTCCACCTGCTCCACCCTGCCTGCACTTTCTTCTTCACCTCTTTTCCGCACTCCCTGTTACTCTGAACTGTTGACCCCAAGTATTTAAACTCATCCACCTTCGCCAACTCTACTCCCTCCATCCTCACCATTCCACTGTCCCCCCTCTCATTCACGCATGTATCCCATCCTAGTCCTACTGACCTTCATTTCTCCTCTCTAGAGCATACGTCCACCTCTCCAGGGTCTCCTCAACCTGCTCCCTACTCTCACTACAGATCACAATGTCATCCGCAAACATCATAGTCCACGGGGACTCCTCTCATCTGTAAACCTGTCCATCACCATTGCAAATAAGAAAGGGCTGCGAGTTGATCCTTGATGTAATCCCACCTCTACCTTGAACGCATCTGTCTCTCCTACCGCAGACCTCACCACTGTCACACTACCCTAGAACAAATCCTGTACCAGTCTTACATACTTCTCTTCCACTCCTGATTTCCTCATACGATACCACAATTACTCTCTAGGCACCCTGTTATATGTTTTCTCTAAGTCTGCAAAGACACAATGCAACTCCTTCTGACCTTCTCTAAATTTCTCCATCAACACCCATAGAGCAAACATCGCATCTGTAGTGCTCTTTCCTCGCATGAAACCATACTGCTGCTCACTAATCATTACCTCTCTTCTTTACTCAGCTTCCACTACTCTTTCCCATAACGTCATGCTGAGGCTAATCAACTTTATCGCACTGTAGTTACTACAGTTCTGCACATCACCCTGATTCTTAAAAATCGGTACCAAGATATTTTTACCACACTTTTCAAGATTGCGTTAGACAGTCTGGTTAGAAACACCACTGTCATGTCTCCTAAACACCTTCATATTTCCACAGGTATGTCATCTGGACCAAGAGCCTTTCCATTCTTCATCCTCTTCATAGCTGTCCTTACTTCCTCCTCGCTAATCTGTTGCACTTCCTGATTCACTATCCCCACAACATCCAACCTTCTCTCTCTCTCATTCTCTTCATTCATCAGCCCCTCAAAGTACTCTTTCCATCTTCTCAACACACTCTCCTCACTTGTATGTTTCCGTCGTTATCCTTTATCACCCTAATCTGCTGCACATCTTTCCCAGCTCGGTCCCTCTGCCTAGCCAATTGGTACAGGTCCTTTTCTCCCTCCTTAGTGTCTAGCCTCTCATACAACCCGCCATACTCCTTACCTTTAGCCTTTGCCGCCTCTCTCTTCGCCTTATGCCTCATCTCCTTGTACTCCTGCCTACTTTCTTCATCTCTCTGATTATCCCACTTCTTCTTCACCAAATTCTTCTTCTGTATACTCTCCTGTACTTCCTCATTCCACCACCAGGTTTCCTTGTTCTCCTTCCTCTGACCAGATGTCACACCAAGCACCTTTCTAGCTGTCTCCCTTACCACTTTTGCTGTAGTTGCCCAGCTATCTGGTAAGTCTTTACTGCCACCCAGTGCCTGTCTTAACTCCTCCCTGAACTCCACCTTACAGTCTTCATTTTTCAACTTCCACCATTTGATCCTTAGCTCTGCCCTCACTCTCCACCTCTTCTTGATCTCCAAAGTCATCCTACAGACTACTGTTCTATCCTGCCTAACTATACTTTCCCCTGTCACCCATCTCCTTCAGATGGACCCTCCTGCAAAGGATATAATCCACCCATGTGCATCTTCCTCCACTCTAGTACGTCACCCTGTATTCCTCCCTCTTCTTAAAATATGTATTCACCACAGCCATGTCCATCCTTTCCATTCCCATCTGACCTTCTGCATTCCTCTCCTTGACACCATACCTACCCATTACCTCCTCATCCCCTCTGTTCCCTTCACCAACATGCCCATTGAGATCCGCTCCAATCACCAGTCTCTCTTCTTTGGGTACATTCTCCACCACTTCATCCAACTCACTCCAGAATTTTTCTTTCTCATCCATCTCACACCCAACTTGCGGGGCATATGCACTAACAACATTCACCATCACACCTTCAATTTCCAGCTTCATATTCATCACTCTGTCTGACACTCTTTCCACCTCCAAAACACTCTTGGGGCCTTATTTTGCACCGGCAGAAAGTGTGATGCAAAGTGGTTTTGCTAGTTTCATACCAGCGCATTCCTCATTTTCACACCAAGCATGCACATTTTCAAAATAACAAATGATTCTGTGTGCATTTCCCGGTCATAGGAGTGGTTTTTTTAAATGAGGTGTGGATGGGCACATTGTTGGCGTGTTGCTATTTTAAGGCAGCGAAATGACATTGCGCTTTTGACCAACAAAAACCACGTCTAAAGTCAGTGGTGCATTATTAAACGAAATTTAAGGGGCGCGTTTTAGAAACACGCGAGTATATGACACTTACGGACACAGGTACGCACCCAAAGTGTTTTTTTGTTATTTTATTTTATTTAATTTAATTCTTATATGTTTTATTATAGCGTTCAACCTATGGAGAGAAATTTGTTTCAAAATGAATCATGTTCCCATG